>AWOL01S0018380.1:0-28880 GCA_000715115.1 Nicotiana otophora
CCCCCCCCAAATGAAGCTCCGAAATAGGTTCTGCGATTGCATAACCAATATGCGGACCGCATATCAGTCACATAATTGCAGACCAAAATGACCAAAAAAACTATCTGTGTCTGCGGTCACTATGCAACCCGCATAACTGTTATGCGATCGCATAATGCACCGCAGAATAGTTATGCGGTCGCATAGTTGACCGCATAATTGCTCCCAGACTGACCCAAAAATTGCCTCACTCTGCGGCCATTATGCGGTCTGCAGAGTGATTCTGCGATCGTATAATGGACCGCAGAAATGCGTAATTCTGCCAAATATTTTCTTTTACTTTTCGATGCATTGTTCAACCTAAAAAGTCCGAACCGCGGCGAAGAATGTCTATAATACAGAACACGTAAAACCAATTCGGCATCACAAAACATTATTATTATTCTTTTGCAAACTTTTATGGGGCCTTACATTCCCCCCCCCCCTCCCCCCCCCATTTAGGATCATTCGTCCTCGAATGAGAGTAAAAAAAATTGTTATTAGCATCTTATGCAACTCAGTTTTCATACCACACACCAGCAGCCCCAAATTGACTAACTCCCTAAATTTTCAAAACTTTCGACAGAGTTTCGTTCGTAACTAGACCTATCCACCTGCCAGAGAGCCCCAGAAACACATCTTACAAACATGTATAGAACCCAATGACATAGCATCACTCATAACCACACCAACTGTGGCCTCATGTAAACAACATATAATCAAAAGGAGCACCTTTACATTAACCAAACAAGTGATACAAAATTCTTAGGTGACAGGTTCGTAAAAGAAAGGATTACACAACTATTCATACAAGTGAGGATACTTCTTCTTCATCTCTTCCTCGGCCTCCCAAGTGGCCTCTTCAACCTCCTAGTTTCGCCATAATACTTTCACGGAGGCAATTTCTTTATTCCTCAACTTTCGGATTTGCCTATCAAGAATGGCAACTGGAATCTCTTCATATGGCAATTCTTCATTAACCTCAATGGTATCAACCGGAACAATGAGTGACGGATCTCCAACTACCTTCTTCAACATAGACACATGGAATACCAGGTTTACTAATGACATCTCATGTGGTAGCTCAAGCTTGTACGCCACCTCACCGATCCTTTGAATGATTTTGTACGGCCCAACATACCTCGGACTCAATTTTCCCTTTTTCCCAAATTGCATAATACCCTTCATGGGGGAAACCTTCAATAATACCCAATTATCTTCCTTGAACTCTAAGTCTCTGTGACGAACATCCGAATAGGATTTTTGACAGCTCTGAGCAGTTTTCAACAGTTCCTTTATGATCTTAACTTTTTCCATAGCCTGATGTACAAGTCTGGCCCTATCAACTCTGCTTCCCCAATCTCGAATCACCCAATGGGAGATCTACATCCCCTACTATATAATGCCTCAAATGGTGCCATCTGGATACTTGCATGAAAGCTGTTATTATAAGCAAACTCTATGAGTGGCAAATGATCATGCCAGCTACCTTTGAAATCAAGAACACAAGCACGCAACATGTCCTCAAGCGTCTGCTTGCCCGTCGGTCTGTGGATGGAAAGTTGTACTAAGATTCACCTGAGTACCCAAACCTTGCTGACATTTCCTCCAAAAGTTGGCCGTGAACTGATCCCCTCGATCGGAAATGATAGAAACTGGAGTGCCGTGTAGCCTAACTATTTCCTTGATATACAACTGAGCATACTGTTCCGCTGTGTCGGTAGATTTAACTGGCAAGAAGTGTGCTGATTTCGTGAGTCGGTCCACGATCACCCAAATTGAGTCAAACTTGCGCAAAGTGCGTGGTAATCCTACTACAAAATCCATATTAATCATCTCCCACGTCCACATTGGAATTTCTATGTTCTGTGCCAACCCACCAAGCCATTGATGTTCGGCCTTCACTTGCTGACAGTTCGGACACCTTGACACAAAGTCCGCCACATTCCTTTTCATGTCATTCCACCAATAGACCTCCTTGAGGTCGTGATACATTTTCGTAGAACTTGGATGTACAGAATAACTAGAAGCGTGAGCTTCGGTCATGATTCTTTCCTGGAGACCATCTACATTCGGAACACATAGTTGCCCTCGGTACCTCAGTGTACCATCATCCATGCTAAGATCAAAAGTCGTAGTCTTATGTTTTTGAATCCCCTCCTTCAATTGCACCAAAAATGGATCGTTGTATTGCTTCTCTTTGACTTCCACAACAAGCAATGATTCAGCCCTATTTTGCACAATTACCCCTCCTTCATTAGAGTCCATAAGACGAACTCCCAAACTATCCAGTCGATAGACTTCCTTGGACAATGGCCTTAAATATACCTCCAAGTGTGTTAAACTACCCATAGATTTGCGACTAAAGAGCATCTGCCATAACATTGGCTTTCCCCGAGTGATATAAAATATCGATGTCATAATCCTTAAGTAACTCAATCCATCTTCTCTGTCTCAGATTCAGATCCTTTTGTTTGAAAATATATTGAAGACTCTTGTGGTCCGTGAATACATCCACATGGACCCCATACAAATAGTGACGCCAAATTTTCAATGCAAAAACCACCGCCGCAAGTTCTAAGTCATGTGTTGGATAATTCTTTTCATGATTCTTGAGTTTCCTAGAAGCATATGCTATAACTTTGCCGTGTTGCATTAATACACACCCAAGCCCAATTCTTGAAGCATCACAATATACCACAAATTCATCTGTACCCTCTGGCAAGGTCAACACCGACGTTGTAGTCAATTTTGATTTCAACTTCTGGAAGCTCCTTTCACAAGAATCGGACCATTGGAACTTAACTACTTTTTGAGTAAATTTAGTCAATAGAGAGGAAAGAGTAGAGAACCCCTCCACAAACTTCCTGTAGTACCCTACTAAGCCCAAGAAACTACGAATCTCGGTGGGCGTTGTAAGTCTCGGTCAATTCTTTACTGCTGAAATCTTTTGAGGATCAACCTTGATTCCTTCTCTAGAGACAACATGACCCAAGAATGTGATAGATTCGAGCCAAAATTCACACTTTAAAAACTTCACATACAATTGGTGCTGATGAAGAGTCTGCAACACTGCCCTGAGATGATCGACATGGTCCTCCCGACCTCATGAATACACAAAAAATATCATCAATCAACACTATCACAAAGGAGTCGAGGAAAGGCTTGAAAACCCGATTCATAAGATCCATGAAAGCTGCCGGGGCATTTGTTAGACCAAAAGACATCACTAGAAATTCAAAATGCCCATACCGGGTTCTAAAAGCTGGTTTCGGAATATCCTGCTCCCTGATCTTCAATTGGTTATACCCAGATCGTAAATCAATTTTGGAGAAGTATTTAGCACCCTGTAACTGATCAAACAAATCATCTATTCTTGGTAGTGGGTATTTGTTTTTTATTATGACTTTGATGAGCTGCCGGTAGTCAATGCACATCCTCAGTGATCCATCTTTCTTCCTCACAAAAAGAATCGGTGTGCCCCATGGCGACACACTCAGTCGGATGAAACCCTTCTCCAACAAATCCTTCAACTGTTCCTTTAGTTCCTTCAATTTTTCTAGTGCCATTCTGTAGGGCGGAATAGATGTAGGCTGCGTGCCTGGCATCACATCAATCCCAAAATCAATCTCCCTGTCTGGCGGAATCCCAGGGCGCTCATCAGGAAAGACCTCTGGAAATTCATTCACAACTGGTACTGACTCGAGTGTAGCTGCCTCAGTAGTGGTGTTCGTAACTTGGACCAAGTGATAGATACACCCCTTGTTAATCATCTTCGTTGCCTTAAGGTAAGAAATAAACCTACCCTTCGGCACCACATTATCCCCCTTCCACTCAATAACCGGCTTATTAGGAAATTCAAACCTCACAGTTCTAGTTCGGTAGTCGAGCTTAGAACAACATGAACAAAGCCAATCCATGCCCATAATTACATCAAAATCAATCATCCCCAATTCAATGAGATCGGCCACGGTATCCCGATCATGCACCGTGACAACACAACCCTTATAAACTCGTGCGGCCACAATAGACTCGCCAACCGGAGTAGATACAAAGAACGACTCAGGAAGCTGTTCCGGTTCTATCCCAAATTCCATGGCAACAAAAGGGATAACATAGGACAAGGTGGAACCGAGGTCAATAAGAGCATATACATCATGAGTTTGGACAGTCAATATACCTGTGATGGCATCTGTAGAAGCCTCTACACTTTGGCAACCACTCATAGCATAGAAATGGTTGGGTCCTCCTTAACTCTGCGCACCACCCCTAGCTGCACCATGCCCTGCTAGTGTCGGAGTGCCTCGAGCTTGAGGGGGTGCTGAAGATGTAGCAGCTGCAGAACTGGATGGTTGTGCTGTACCCCTGCCCGCTCCCTGGCAGGATAAACGGAACTCCCTCTGAATATAACCCCTCAATCCGCACCCGTAACATATAGGTAAGTCTATGTAGCAAATCTCCGAGTGCATCCTCCCACACCTAGGGCATGGGGGCCTCCGCTGCTGCGGGAATCTCCCTCCTGATCGGCCCTAATAATAAGGTCCCCTGCTGCCCTGATTGGGCCTGAAGCGACTCCCCTACTGCTGATTGTGCCGCGCTGGCAGTGCACTGGCTGAAGCATGTGCATGAGACTGGGTTGGCCCTGATGACCCTCCCCTAAAAGATGATCTTCCCACACCAAATGACTCCCCAAAGTTGCCCGCGGACCGGGCCTTACTGGTACCCTTTCATTCCCTTCTGTTCTTCAACTTGCGGTCCTCTGTAGCTTGATCAAATGCTACCATTTTCCCATAGTTCATGTCTGAATTCAAGGCAGCTATAGCAGCCTCATGGATGACCAAGGGGCTAAGGCCCTGCACAAACCAACGCACTCTAGCCTCCATAGTAGGCAACATGAGAATGGCATATTTTGATAGGCACGCGAACTCCATGTGATACTCCCACACACTTCTACTCTTTTGCTTAAGATTCTCAAACTCTACGGCACGGGCTGCCCTAGTCTCGGCAGGCAAGAAATGGTCTATAAATGTATCAGCAAACTCACTACATATCGCTGGAGGGCTCCCCTCCTCCCGAGAGTCCTCCCACAGCTCAAACCAAGAATAGGCCACTCCTTTCAGGCGGTAGGCGGTCAACTCCACTCCCTCCGTCTCAGTAGCGTGTATAACCAGGAGAGTCTTATGCATCTCATCAATAAAGTCCTATGGGTCCTCCTCGGGATTGGCATCCTTGAACACCGGAGGATCCAACTACAGAAATCTGTTCACCCTAGAACTAGTAGAATCCCCTTGTTGGCTAGAAGGTGTAGGCGCAACATTCGATTTTGGGCCTGAGAAGCCACTATCTGAGTCAGCATATGAATAGCTCCCCTAAGATCCCCATCAAAAATATCAGAGCCGAAAGCTGGGGCTGGAGGTGGAATCGAAATGCCAGGTGGAGGAACCGTTGCACCCTCAGTAGGTATAGGAACTGGTGTGGCCTGGGCCGGTGTAGTAGAATCAGGTAGTGTAGCAGTCGGGGGATTATCCTCACCCCTTGTGTGTTCACCCGCATTATCAAATAAATGGTCAACTGCCACTCCTAAGGCGGCGTTGTCTCCTTGGCCAGTTCTTGCTCTCTTTTTAGGTGCCATATACTGAAAGTTAAAGGAATGTACGAGTTAGAGAAAGAACAGTTGCACATTTAGTTTCATCGCACGATCCAGAATATCAAAGAAGGGTATTGTTCCTAAATGTCCAAGTAGCCTCCATCTTACAGATGTGGTCGACAACACACAAATAAGAAGGACTATACCAGACACGGCTCCGAGATATCCTAGGACACTTTAAAACCTTAGGCTCTGATACCAAGTCTGTCACGTCCCATCCTCAGGAAGCACGACCGGCGCTCAACCGAGTAAACCCGGCCGAGCAAGCCTGTTAGATACTTTCTACCCAATTAACCCATGATCAAGAAACGACATGATTACATTAATTATACAGTAGGAATCTCATTCATACAATCATAAATCATTTCATTAGTCATTGTACCTTTAAGTCTCAAAATACACATTTCTTATAGTTCAAGTGGAACAAGTGATCAAACATAACATAACTTATTTAACATTCCCAACACCCATATATATATAACTCACATAGTGTCTGCGGAGCCTCTAAAGATACAAAAGAGAGTAAAGATGGTGCCGACAACAAGGCCCCGGCTATACCTCAAAAGGGACCATAATATAAACAAAAGGTACAATACATGACCCCGGGATGCAATGGGGCTCACCGAGTCCACTAAGAAGAGGATGCATCACTATATGTGATCCACAATGTCTGCTATATAACCACCTGCATCCATTCAAAGATGCAGCACCGCCGACAAAAGGGACATTAGTACCGTCGAATAGCACTAGTATGTATAGCTAAACACCAACTCAATAGAATGAATAATAATGCAAGAGGAACAATCAAGAATTCAATAAGGGCTTCAAATAAATAATAAAACAACAAGTTAAGGAGCATATACATTTTCAAGACAATTTCCATATTACTAGGTTGGGTGACCTTTAGTACCGATGTTCCACAATTCACAATACCTCCGTGTTCTTACACGGAGTCCGATCTAGGATCGATCAGCTAGGCCGCCTCATTGGAGACATTACCACAATTTCAGTCACAATATTATCGTGTTCTTATACGGAGTTCGATCTCGGCCCGATCGGCTATGCCATCTCGTTGGATACGTTACCACAATTTCATTCACAATACCACCATATTCTTACACAGAGTCCGATCTCGGCCCGATCGGCTAGGCCATCTCGTTGGAGACATTACCACAATTTCATTCACAATATCACCATGTTCTTACACGGAATCCAATCTCGGTCCGATCGGCTAGGCCATCTCACTTGAGACATTACCTTTTTCGGTCAATCATCTCACATCGTACTTCCTTCATGTACTTTCGATTCATTGACACTAGTGATTATGATTACAAAGTCATTCTTGGCACTTGGACGTATTTCATAGTTCCAGACCCTTTTCCACATTCACTATCATTATCAAAATCAATGAGGCTCCCCATTCAAGACATTAAATTCACGTATGATCAATTTGGGAATCTTAGGCACATAGAGGCTTTTCATACAATTTGGCATAACAACCTTTATATTTTCATCTTGACATGATGTCTTAACATTCCTAACACATATTCCACATTTTGAACATATTCTCAAATGGCAAGATGCCATGATGAAGTATTTAGCATAAACATTGAACGAACATCCTTCAACACAACCATATTAGGAAAAGCCAATTCGACAATGATCAAGAACTTACTCCGATTACATGAACACCGTGGGATTTGATTCTAAGAAGAAGGGAGTTTAGCCAACATACCTCAATTGAGCTTTTTAAAACTCTAAGAAAATTCCGTAACATTAGCAACTTCAATCTATTTAAGCAATATAACAAAATTGAACCAAAAATTAGGAAGATGAACATGGGTTTAGCTCATTTGAGCATACTATGAAACACTAGGTGTGCATCATTATTTTAAGACTCTTTTGTGGAAGATTCCATCATATCCCAACCCACTCTCTACCATAATTAGCTCACAATCTTCCCATATACTACAAGGATACATGCATGCAAGGTAAGCACTCCCATCCCCATGAATTACCTCACTAATATCCCATTATAGTTACATTTTGAAATTAAGAGTTTGGGTGATAGAATATTACCTCTTAGGAAGAAGACCTAGGTTCCTCTCTTGATAATCTTCAAGATTTAAGTGAGAATTGAAGAACAATTTGATGAAGATCACTTCTCCCTCTAGAACCCTCTCTCTTACTCTAAATATATCAGAAAATATATTCAAAATGGTCCATGGGGTGTGTTTTAATGAAATAGGATCGGGTTTAAAATTCCAAAAATGAAGCTCTGGAACAGGTTCTGCGATCGCATAACCAGTATGCGGACCGCATATCAGTCGCATAATTGCAGACCAAAATGACCAAAAACACTGTCTGTGTCTGCGGTCACTATGCAGCCCGCATAACTGTTCTGCGGTCGCATAATGCACCACAGAACAGTTATGCGGTCGCATAGTCGACCGCGTAATTGCTCCCTGACTGACCCAAAAACTGCCTCGCTCTGCGTCCATTATGCGGTCCGTAGAGTGATTCTGCGATCGTATAATGGACCCTAAAAATGCGTAATTCTGCCCAACATTTTCTTTTACTTTCCGATGCATTGTTATTCGACACCACGAAACATTATTATTATTCTTTTGCAAAATTTTACAGGGCCTTACAATCCACTCCTCTCTTTTTATTAAATATCCATCTACAACCAATGGGTTTGACTCCAGTAGGTGGTTCTACAAAATCCGAGACTTGATTGGAGTACATGTTCTTTTTTTCAGATTTCATAGCAACAACCCATTTATCAGCATCTGTATCCTGTAGTGCTTCATCGTAATTAATAGGTTCTGTGTCAGGCTCTTCAGGGATTCTATCATAAGATTCTCCCAAGAGCACAAAATGGAGAGGTTTTCTAATAATTCTCCCACTACGACTAGTCACTACAAGTGTAGTATTTTGTTGTTGTTGAATCACAACATCATTTTCCGAAACTGAAGTTCCAATGT
Source organism: Nicotiana otophora (assembly GCA_000715115.1). Classification (NCBI taxonomy): domain Eukaryota; kingdom Viridiplantae; phylum Streptophyta; class Magnoliopsida; order Solanales; family Solanaceae; genus Nicotiana; species Nicotiana otophora. The sequence goes on from AWOL01S0018380.1 coordinate 8,653, forward strand.
TATCCTCCACACCTTGCGGTGCTGGGATATCATTAGCTTCTTCCTGGATTGCAGGCTGCGGAACAATTTCAGATTGCTCAACAATTTGAGGTTGCTTAACATTACTCCCACTACTTTGGGGTAGTGAGATGTCATGCAATTGCTCTTTTGCATTCTGCTACCTATTGACATTTCTCCCACTACGATAGTGTAGTGGTATGTCAATACTGGCTTCCGGGATACGTTTCAGAGATGAGACATTAGTTACTCCATTACTTAATTCCTGTAAAACTAGTTTACTTCTAGTAATATGGTTCATTAAATAGTCCGCTTCTAAAAATCGGACATTTGTCGTAACAATTACCTTCTTTTCTTTGGGAAAATAAAATAAACCGCCTTTAGTTCCTTTTGGATATCCAATAAAAATGCATACTTCTGTCCTCGATTTCAATTTATCCGCTTTCCTTTTCAGCACATGTGCTGGACAACCCCAAACCCGAATATACCGTAAACTTGGCTTGTGCCCAGTCTATAATTCTATTGGAGTTGAAGGTACTGACTTTGAAGGAACCAAATTTAGAATGTAATTTGATGTTTCTAAAGTATATCCCCAAAAGGAAGAAGGCAGATTGGAATAACTTAACATTGATCTAACCATTTCCATAAGGGTCCTATTTCTTCTTTCTGTCATACCATTTTATTGTGGTGTTCTTGGAGCAGATAATTGAGATGTAATTCCATAATCTGATAAGTATTTAATGAATTCCGTAGAAAGGTATTCACCACCACGATCATATCGCAATATTTTAATATATTTATCATATCGTTTCTCTATTTCCGTTTTAAATTCTTTGAATTTCTCAAAGCATTCAGACTTACGGCGCAACAGATAAATGTATCCATATTTTGAGTAATCATCTGTGAAAGTCACAAAATACTCAAAATTATCTCTTGCTTGTATATTCATAGGGCCACACAAATTAGAGTGAATTAATTCTAACTTATCCCTGGCTCTGATTTGTGTGGTGAATAATCTATTCATGGAGCTCATTCATTGAAGAATAATCTATTCATGGAGCTTGCTGTTTGATAATAGATTATGTCGCTTGCAGCTCATTCAACAATTTCGCCAGTGACAAATCCATTTTGTTCATATTATAGTTCAAGCAAAATTGTTGAAAACTATCAGGCAGAGTCTGCAGGACCATCTCAACTTGAGATTCCTTATCAATCACAGCTCCAAGGACCTCCAGTTCATTCAGAAGACTCGTCATCTTCAGAACATGGTCCCTGACCGATAATCCTTCAACCATCTTGGTGTTCAAAAGGGCTTTCATGGATGTCTGCTTAGCCGCACGATTTTACTCACCGAACATCTCTTTGAGACTTTCGAGCATGTCATAAGCAGACCCCATAGACTGATGTTGATGTTGCAAAACATTCGCCATAAAGGCAAGAATGTAACATCGCGCCATCCCATCAGCCTTTACCCATTTGTCATAGGCCTTAACCTGATCATCAGTAGCATTTTCATGTTTTTCTGGGCACTCCTCAGTGATTACAAATATGTAACCTTCAGCAGATAGGACAATATCAAGGTTTCTTTTCCAGTCAACATAATTCGGTCATTCTAACTTATTTTGGTTCAAATTTGAGGTAAGTAGATTGAATGAAGACATGGTTAATCTGAGAGATATTCACATTAAATAGATCATTAGTTATGTATTTAGAATAATTAAATTCAAAACAACACATTACACATATAACCATGCTCACTGAACAGTTAGATTCGTTAGAAAAACTTAACTATTCATGCAAAATATATGAGTTATGTAAGATATTTACCCATAAATCAAAACAGGACCAACTCATATGGAGAGTAAACTGTTAATTTAAGATAGATAAATATAACTTTTGTAAACTCTAGTTTTATTGAATCAACATGTAACTCAGTTAGAGAGTTAATACGAGTAATCAAATAACTAGAGGCAAAACTACAGTAATCATCTATAATGAAGTTATCCGGTGTGGAAGAAGACCTATGTCAACATATAAAATCATTATATTACTGTAAAACATGATTGAAAACCATGGGAATTGAACCCTACCATCACTGATTTCTTTTTAAAAAAAAATTCTTTTATTAATCTTTTTTTCCAGAAAATAGAAAAATGACCAAAAATCCATCTATCCGATGAACCTACCAAATTTGAGGTCAATCAGAGTTATTTGTAGTATTCTGTTTTTGGCGTTTTTAAGGGTTTTAATTATTTTGACTCGTTCAAATCACATAATATACTTATGTATGTTAATTCATGATTTTAGAACTCAAAATAATATTTTTATTATTATTTAATAAAAACTGTGTTCGAACAGAATTTTTAAAAAAATGTTCTTCACCCGTTTAAAAAACGCCACTGTTCATAATTACGNCCAACTACAGAAATCTGTTCACCCTAGAACTAGTAGAATCCCCTTGTTGGCTAGAAGGTGTAGGCGCAACATTCGATTTTGGGCCTGAGAAGCCACTATCTGAGTCAGCATATGAATAGCTCCCCTAAGATCCCCATCAAAAATATCAGAGCCGAAAGCTGGGGCTGGAGGTGGAATCGAAATGCCAGGTGGAGGAACCGTTGCACCCTCAGTAGGTATAGGAACTGGTGTGGCCTGGGCCGGTGTAGTAGAATCAGGTAGTGTAGCAGTCGGGGGATTATCCTCACCCCTTGTGTGTTCACCCGCATTATCAAATAAATGGTCAACTGCCACTCCTAAGGCGGCGTTGTCTCCTTGGCCAGTTCTTGCTCTCTTTTTAGGTGCCATATACTGAAAGTTAAAGGAATGTACGAGTTAGAGAAAGAACAGTTGCACATTTAGTTTCATCGCACGATCCAGAATATCAAAGAAGGGTATTGTTCCTAAATGTCCAAGTAGCCTCCATCTTACAGATGTGGTCGACAACACACAAATAAGAAGGACTATACCAGACACGGCTCCGAGATATCCTAGGACACTTTAAAACCTTAGGCTCTGATACCAAGTCTGTCACGTCCCATCCTCAGGAAGCACGACCGGCGCTCAACCGAGTAAACCCGGCCGAGCAAGCCTGTTAGATACTTTCTACCCAATTAACCCATGATCAAGAAACGACATGATTACATTAATTATACAGTAGGAATCTCATTCATACAATCATAAATCATTTCATTAGTCATTGTACCTTTAAGTCTCAAAATACACATTTCTTATAGTTCAAGTGGAACAAGTGATCAAACATAACATAACTTATTTAACATTCCCAACACCCATATATATATAACTCACATAGTGTCTGCGGAGCCTCTAAAGATACAAAAGAGAGTAAAGATGGTGCCGACAACAAGGCCCCGGCTATACCTCAAAAGGGACCATAATATAAACAAAAGGTACAATACATGACCCCGGGATGCAATGGGGCTCACCGAGTCCACTAAGAAGAGGATGCATCACTATATGTGATCCACAATGTCTGCTATATAACCACCTGCATCCATTCAAAGATGCAGCACCGCCGACAAAAGGGACATTAGTACCGTCGAATAGCACTAGTATGTATAGCTAAACACCAACTCAATAGAATGAATAATAATGCAAGAGGAACAATCAAGAATTCAATAAGGGCTTCAAATAAATAATAAAACAACAAGTTAAGGAGCATATACATTTTCAAGACAATTTCCATATTACTAGGTTGGGTGACCTTTAGTACCGATGTTCCACAATTCACAATACCTCCGTGTTCTTACACGGAGTCCGATCTAGGATCGATCAGCTAGGCCGCCTCATTGGAGACATTACCACAATTTCAGTCACAATATTATCGTGTTCTTATACGGAGTTCGATCTCGGCCCGATCGGCTATGCCATCTCGTTGGATACGTTACCACAATTTCATTCACAATACCACCATATTCTTACACAGAGTCCGATCTCGGCCCGATCGGCTAGGCCATCTCGTTGGAGACATTACCACAATTTCATTCACAATATCACCATGTTCTTACACGGAATCCAATCTCGGTCCGATCGGCTAGGCCATCTCACTTGAGACATTACCTTTTTCGGTCAATCATCTCACATCGTACTTCCTTCATGTACTTTCGATTCATTGACACTAGTGATTACGATTACAAAGTCATTCTTGGCACTTGGACGTATTTCATAGTTCCAGACCCTTTTCCACATTCACTATCATTATCAAAATCAATGAGGCTCCCCATTCAAGACATTAAATTCACGTATGATCAATTTGGGAATCTTAGGCACATAGAGGCTTTTCATACAATTTGGCATAACAACCTTTATATTTTCATCTTGACATGATGTCTTAACATTCCTAACACATATTCCACATTTTGAACATATTCTCAAATGGCAAGATGCCATGATGAAGTATTTAGCATAAACATTGAACGAACATCCTTCAACACAACCATATTAGGAAAAGCCAATTCGACAATGATCAAGAACTTACTCCGATTACATGAACACCGTGGGATTTGATTCTAAGAAGAAGGGAGTTTAGCCAACATACCTCAATTGAGCTTTTTAAAACTCTAAGAAAATTCCGTAACATTAGCAACTTCAATCTATTTAAGCAATATAACAAAATTGAACCAAAAATTAGGAAGATGAACATGGGTTTAGCTCATTTGAGCATACTATCAAACACTAGGTGTGCATCATTATTTTAAGACTCTTTTGTGGAAGATTCCATCATATCCCAACCCACTCTCTACCATAATTAGCTCACAATCTTCCCATATACTACAAGGATACATGCATGCAAGGTAAGCACTCCCATCCCCATGAATTACCTCACTAATATCCCATTATAGTTACATTTTGAAATTAAGAGTTTGGGTGATAGAATATTACCTCTTAGGAAGAAGACCTAGGTTCCTCTCTTGATAATCTTCAAGATTTAAGTGAGAATTGAAGAACAATTTGATGAAGATCACTTCTCCCTCTAGAACCCTCTCTCTTACTCTAAATATATCAGAAAATATATTCAAAATGGTCCATGGGGTGTGTTTTAATGAAATAGGATCGGGTTTAAAATTCCAAAAATGAAGCTCTGGAACAGGTTCTGCGATCGCATAACCAGTATGCGGACCGCATATCAGTCGCATAATTGCAGACCAAAATGACCAAAAACACTGTCTGTGTCTGCGGTCACTATGCAGCCCGCATAACTGTTCTGCGGTCGCATAATGCACCACAGAACAGTTATGCGGTCGCATAGTCGACCGCGTAATTGCTCCCTGACTGACCCAAAAACTGCCTCGCTCTGCGTCCATTATGCGGTCCGTAGAGTGATTCTGCGATCGTATAATGGACCCTAAAAATGCGTAATTCTGCCCAACATTTTCTTTTACTTTCCGATGCATTGTTATTCGACACCACGAAACATTATTATTATTCTTTTGCAAAATTTTACAGGGCCTTACAATCCACTCCTCTCTTTTTATTAAATATCCATCTACAACCAATGGGTTTGACTCCAGTAGGTGGTTCTACAAAATCCGAGACTTGATTGGAGTACATGTTCTTTTTTTCAGATTTCATAGCAACAACCCATTTATCAGCATCTGTATCCTGTAGTGCTTCATCGTAATTAATAGGTTCTGTGTCAGGCTCTTCAGGGATTCTATCATAAGATTCTCCCAAGAGCACAAAATGGAGAGGTTTTCTAATAATTCTCCCACTACGACTAGTCACTACAAGTGTAGTATTTTGTTGTTGTTGAATCACAACATCATTTTCCGAAACTGAAGTTCCAATGTTATCCTCCACACCTTGCGGTGCTGGGATATCATTAGCTTCTTCCTGGATTGCAGGCTGCGGAACAATTTCAGATTGCTCAACAATTTGAGGTTGCTTAACATTACTCCCACTACTTTGGGGTAGTGAGATGTCATGCAATTGCTCTTTTGCATTCTGCTACCTATTGACATTTCTCCCACTACGATAGTGTAGTGGTATGTCAATACTGGCTTCCGGGATACGTTTCAGAGATGAGACATTAGTTACTCCATTACTTAATTCCTGTAAAACTAGTTTACTTCTAGTAATATGGTTCATTAAATAGTCCGCTTCTAAAAATCGGACATTTGTCGTAACAATTACCTTCTTTTCTTTGGGAAAATAAAATAAACCGCCTTTAGTTCCTTTTGGATATCCAATAAAAATGCATACTTCTGTCCTCGATTTCAATTTATCCGCTTTCCTTTTCAGCACATGTGCTGGACAACCCCAAACCCGAATATACCGTAAACTTGGCTTGTGCCCAGTCTATAATTCTATTGGAGTTGAAGGTACTGACTTTGAAGGAACCAAATTTAGAATGTAATTTGATGTTTCTAAAGTATATCCCCAAAAGGAAGAAGGCAGATTGGAATAACTTAACATTGATCTAACCATTTCCATAAGGGTCCTATTTCTTCTTTCTGTCATACCATTTTATTGTGGTGTTCTTGGAGCAGATAATTGAGATGTAATTCCATAATCTGATAAGTATTTAATGAATTCCGTAGAAAGGTATTCACCACCACGATCATATCGCAATATTTTAATATATTTATCATATCGTTTCTCTATTTCCGTTTTAAATTCTTTGAATTTCTCAAAGCATTCAGACTTACGGCGCAACAGATAAATGTATCCATATTTTGAGTAATCATCTGTGAAAGTCACAAAATACTCAAAATTATCTCTTGCTTGTATATTCATAGGGCCACACAAATTAGAGTGAATTAATTCTAACTTATCCCTGGCTCTGATTTGTGTGGTGAATAATCTATTCATGGAGCTCATTCATTGAAGAATAATCTATTCATGGAGCTTGCTGTTTGATAATAGATTATGTCGCTTGCAGCTCATTCAACAATTTCGCCAGTGACAAATCCATTTTGTTCATATTATAGTTCAAGCAAAATTGTTGAAAACTATCAGGCAGAGTCTGCAGGACCATCTCAACTTGAGATTCCTTATCAATCACAGCTCCAAGGACCTCCAGTTCATTCAGAAGACTCGTCATCTTCAGAACATGGTCCCTGACCGATAATCCTTCAACCATCTTGGTGTTCAAAAGGGCTTTCATGGATGTCTGCTTAGCCGCACGATTTTACTCACCGAACATCTCTTTGAGACTTTCGAGCATGTCATAAGCAGACCCCATAGACTGATGTTGATGTTGCAAAACATTCGCCATAAAGGCAAGAATGTAACATCGCGCCATCCCATCAGCCTTTACCCATTTGTCATAGGCCTTAACCTGATCATCAGTAGCATTTTCATGTTTTTCTGGGCACTCCTCAGTGATTACAAATATGTAACCTTCAGCAGATAGGACAATATCAAGGTTTCTTTTCCAGTCAACATAATTCGGTCATTCTAACTTATTTTGGTTCAAATTTGAGGTAAGTAGATTGAATGAAGACATGGTTAATCTGAGAGATATTCACATTAAATAGATCATTAGTTATGTATTTAGAATAATTAAATTCAAAACAACACATTACACATATAACCATGCTCACTGAACAGTTAGATTCGTTAGAAAAACTTAACTATTCATGCAAAATATATGAGTTATGTAAGATATTTACCCATAAATCAAAACAGGACCAACTCATATGGAGAGTAAACTGTTAATTTAAGATAGATAAATATAACTTTTGTAAACTCTAGTTTTATTGAATCAACATGTAACTCAGTTAGAGAGTTAATACGAGTAATCAAATAACTAGAGGCAAAACTACAGTAATCATCTATAATGAAGTTATCCGGTGTGGAAGAAGACCTATGTCAACATATAAAATCATTATATTACTGTAAAACATGATTGAAAACCATGGGAATTGAACCCTACCATCACTGATTTCTTTTTAAAAAAAAATTCTTTTATTAATCTTTTTTTCCAGAAAATAGAAAAATGACCAAAAATCCATCTATCCGATGAACCTACCAAATTTGAGGTCAATCAGAGTTATTTGTAGTATTCTGTTTTTGGCGTTTTTAAGGGTTTTAATTATTTTGACTCGTTCAAATCACATAATATACTTATGTATGTTAATTCATGATTTTAGAACTCAAAATAATATTTTTATTATTATTTAATAAAAACTGTGTTCGAACAGAATTTTTAAAAAAATGTTCTTCACCCGTTTAAAAAACGCCACTGTTCATAATTACGTGTATTAATTCATAATTTCAGAAATAATAGCATTCAAAGCATCCATGTTTTATTAAAACAACATTGTTAATCCATAAACTTAATTATGGAAAACAGTCATGCTTGAACTTTCTTGAAAACAGTCACATTATTCAACAAAAAAGTAATTAAACAGATTGTCATTAAATATAACACCATTGTTTATGCATATGTATATTAATCCATAATAACAGAATTAACATACTAATAAAAACAATCACGTTTTTGACATAGAATAATCATACCAAACATGTATCATTAAACAACACGTTTTAATATTACTCTATTCAAGTTGTATTACATTATCTAGTTAGATGGAAGACGACGTCTGATACCAATTGTTAGAACATGCGTAGCGGAAGCAAGCATACAAACCAGGCATCAAATACATGTAAACTAGACAATGATGTAATTGCTAGATTAGAAGCACTGACCTCTTGAAATCGTTGCAAAGGTTCTCCACACAGCAAGAATCCACGGCTACAGTCTTCTGCTATGATTCCGGTAATACCTTGGATGAATATGCTTTGAGTGGGTAAGAACAATACAATTCTAAAAGGTGAGTTATTGGGTGAAAATTGCCTTCCTTAAGTAGACACGTTTTTAGCCAAAATAAGTCTTTCAAAAACGTGTAGGATTCTTCTTGCACAAGTAGAATCCTACTCTAACTTTATCAGATGACTTTTCTCCCAAGTCACTTTTTACCCAAGTCAGTCCAGATTTTTACTAGGCATAGCAGGGACCACGAAAATAATAAGAGGCTACTAATTATAGTATTAATTCAAAATTTTGCATGAATTAATTCTTACTATAATTAATTGCAATTTATTCCACTAAAAAATTACAATTGAACTCCTCAATATGAATTTTAAAAATTCACTAACACTTATTTTAACTCCCCATGTTAAGATCCCAAATACCAGTTAATTAAATTAAATCACTGAAAATTTAATTTAATCAACTAATTAAATCTTTTATAATTCCGCTTAAACTATTTCATGTGAAGGATACAAAATTCACCGGCCGGATTTTCACATGAAAACTTATAAGCTTACATGAAAGGGGTATCATCAAACTCAAAACCGAGTCATGGATTCTATCAACTAATTATTATTTCACAAATGTTATTCGTTATTGTCCAATCTATTAGGCATACACTAACTCTGAATAGAGTTGTACCTTTTGATAAATCAAAACAATAAACAAATCACATTGATCATAATAATTATATCAAGATTAGGAGTATAAGCTCATTTTAATGAATTAGAGAAAATATTTTATATATATTCAGTACAAAAATATCTTTTCTCTACTTGGTTTGTTCAACATACACTAAGAATACTAGCACAAGAAGTTGGAGTAAAACTACTCCCATAATCAAGAAAAATTATACTATAATGTTGTGCTACAATCATCAAGATATTTTGTCCAATAATATCTTTGATTGTGAAAATAGTTTATTAATTATGTGAACCGACAATTTAATTTTCTGTGCATGAGCTAAGACTCCATACACTAAATTGTCTGCTACATAACTAAAAGGACACACATGTGACAAATGATCTATTTAAAAGGTACTTTATTGAATTGAATAAATTAAATAAACAATTATTCCATAAAGAATTAAACAAAATACTTTATCTAAACCGCATGGTTAACCGTATATCCTAACAAGAATAGCATACACACAACTAAACACAGAGTAAATGCGATGTGTTGCGTGGTTATCAATGATTCAAAGTCAAGAACTAATCGGTAAAGCCACCGTATTGAAATGACATTCCTTTAATTTACAAAAGCTAATAGTAGTTACCTTTGGTAAACATGCTCACTTGAGACTATCATGGTTTAAATCTCACAGTTTGTTGCAAGATTGCATAACCAAAAACCTAAGAATTCCAGTATTTCCTTTTCTATGTGGAATTAAACAAACAAACAAACAACCAAGAAACCAATTGAATCTTGAAACAGAGAGAGACTTGAAGATTGACCAACTACATATAGTCAATGGAGTGGTTTTGCATTCAAAATGATTTTCTCTAGGGGAAACTATGTCAATGGGAGGAATCAAGAAGGAAGTGGCGACATAAATCAGTTCTACTTTCTTTATTTTATTTACCTTTAATTAATTTTCTTCCCTATGTTGTTTATGAAATTCAGTTTTTACAAATTTTAAAGTGAATGCTAGTTATGTGATGATCTTAAATTAGTTTATTTGCATGCCGGAATAACGTGTGTTTAAAAAGTTATTTTTAAAAAAAAAAAATTCTATCAAATAAAATTGGTTTGTTGGTATATATTCAATTTGATAGTATGCATGAAATAGTGTTAACGAAGAATAATAGTTCAATTTACGATTTAATATAGAAATGTCTAACTGAAAACTAATTAACCCAATACAATCCTACAATGATCATTGATAATATAATAAGTCAAGATGATGCCATAGTAATTGTGGATAAAAGTGAAATAACTTTGAACAACTTGCTTATAAATAAACGGATGAAAGAAACATATATGCACAAGGAATATCTTTTACAAGAAAGTATTAGATGAGGTACACTTAATTACATATTGTATCTCATAAATGACTTGACAATTAAGTAAACAGATTATATGTATCTAATTAAATTTTGGTTGCTCATTTTCGTAGGTTCAACCGAAATCAAATTATATATCTTGACCTCGACAATCAAGTCACCACACGATAATCCATGTTGATCATTCACCAAAACTTGTACTTATTATTTCATGAATAATTATTTATTCAAAATTTTATTTTAATAATATGATATTAATTTTCAAAATTGTATAGCACATCTTCATAGGTGAAAACGATATCCAATCATGTCGACCTCGACAAACAAGTAATTATATGATAATCCACATCGATCAGTTTACAAAAACTTGTATCTCAAAACTTTATGTTTTTTACATCAATATAATTTTACAAATCATATATTATAAATCGACATACACGTGTAATGCACGTGCCGAGAAACTAGTAGTGTGAAGTGGCAAAGAAGATTCAAAATTGTTTTAGGTGACACACGTTGTAGTTTTTATTTCATTCTGTGAATATTTTTATTTCCGCCACTAACTGATTTGAGTCCAATTTTAAGGTTGTTAGTACTCTAAACATAAATCTAACGCAAATTGAGAAACTAGACACAAAAAGAAAGAAAGCTGAAAAAGCTAATTACATGGGCAGGAGACTTACGGGGAGGAAGGCTTGTTAGGATCGAAATAATCAGGTATCATGCAGACGCTAGTAAAGCAAATCTTGAACGATGATAAATCAGACAACAAAAAAGAAATATACCAAAAGAGACACAAACAATTTTGATGGGAAACATGTATAAACAACGGAAGCAAATAGCCAGGATCACTTGCATGTAATATAGACAACACATAATCACAGATTTTAATCAAACATAAAATCAATACTTATCGCTTGAAGCGTGACCGCGATCGCGAAAAGAACCTTCAAGTAAAACCGAAAACCGTCCACGAGATTATCTTCCAGTTCCACAGTCTTCTGCCGTGTGACCCGAATAATGTCCGAAATTAACGAAATTCGTGTGGGCGAATTTCTCCTAGAAAAATCATGTAGTAAAACCATCGCCTCCTCATAGAATAAGACCCCTTTATATAGCCACAGGTTTTAGGGTTTAAAATATTTTCCTAAACGTGTTGGGTCTTCCTTTTCCACCAAGAAATAAAATTCCATTTAATTCTTAATTATTCAGGTACGGCAAGGACATCAGTATTTAATTAACCAGGCTTCCTATTATGGACTTAATTCGAATATCATTATAAATTACGAATTATTCCACTAAAAATTCATAAGTGCACCCCTTAGTTCAATTTCGAAATTCTTCCATTAAACCTTATTTAACTCCCCATGTTAAGATTCAGATACTAATCAAATAATTTATTGATTATTTCCTTTAGACTTTCGCTTGACTTACTTCATGTGACAGATACAAAATCCACCTGCAGGGTTTACACATAAAAACTTATAAGCTTTAATAAAGGTGTATCATCAATCTCTAGACCGAGACATGGATTCCATCAATTAACTATTACTTCACCAATGTATATCATTATTGTCCAATTTACCTGGCATATTGACCCACAAAAGAATCTCTCCTATTAATAATCAAAACAATAAATAATATATACAACTAATAATAATTATATCAAGATTAAGAGTATAAGTACATTTAATGGCTAGAGACTTATTTTATTAAGTCAGTATAAAATACTTGTCTCTACTTGGTCCGTTCAATACATACAAAATGTACTAGCACAAGAAGTCAAAATTATAACATTTCCATAATCAAGATAAATTATATTTAATCTTGTGCTACATTCATTCCGATGGTTTGTCCAATTCCATCATTAGATTGTGAACTCAAACTTTATACTTATAAGAACCGATGATTTAATCTTCTGTAAATAAGCTAAACTCTATACACTAGATCATCTACTATATTAAGTAAAGGACACAAACTAATATATGATCTATTTAAACTTTATTAAAAGTGAATAAATAATTATTTCATAATAAATAATATATCCAAACCAAACTCATGGTTAATAGCATATATCCCAACAATCTCCCACTTAGACTTTTTAACCATGACAATTGTCAGAATATATTATATCTAAACACATGGTTAATAGTATATTCCCTAACAATCTCCCACTTAGACTCATAACCATGCATTTATAACTTTCACACCCATCCTTTTGCACGACTATTAAAAGTCTCCGCCAATAAGCTTTTGTTGAAAGGAACTTGCCAAGTTATTTTCAAATGCAATCTTTGTCCAATAGTGATTTGTCATAACTAACTGTTTGGTATTAAGATTTTCAGGGATCTTTTTATGCAAACTCTCCCAAGAATACATACCAAACTATGCTTTTCCTTACTATTCTCCAACTACGACGAAGTACTACTAATATATCTTCATTACCTTGCGGTATTGAATTATTAATGACTTTTTTTTGTAGTGTTCTCTTCTCAACATCACTCCCACTACTCGGAGGTAGTAAATTTTTTTTGTATATTAATATTTCTCCCACTACTTAAATGCAATGGAACGTGTAACGACCCGACCGGTCATTTTGAGTATTATAACTATGTTCCCCTATTTACTGCTCAATTTATACTTTACAGTTATTTTATGACTTGCCGGGAAAGTTGGTTCGGGTCCGGAAGGAATTCGGAATGAAATGAGACACTTAGTCTCATAATTGAAAAATTAAATTAGAAAAGTTGACAGGATGTGAACCTATGTGTAAAAGACCTCAGATTCTAATTCTGATAATTTCAATAGTTTCGTATGGTGATTTTGGACTTAGGAGGGTATCCGGAAAATTATTTGGAGGCCCGTAGTGAAATTAGGCTTGAAATGCCGAAAGTTGAATTTTGGGGAAGTTTGTCTGGGGGGTTGACTTTTTGATATCAGGGTAAAAATTTAATTCTGAAAATTAAAATACCTCCATTATATTATTTATGACTTGTGTGCAAAATTTGAGGTCAATCGAACGTGAATTGATAGGTTCCGGAGTCGTTTGTAGAAACTTGAAATTTCAAAGTTCATTAGGTTTGAATTGGGGTCTAATTCATGGTTTTAGCGTTGTTTGAGGTGATTTGAGGGTTCTACTAAGTTTGTATGGTGTTTTAGGACTTGATGGTATTTTTGGTTGAGGTCCTGGGGAGAGGGGGGAGGCTCGGGTGAGTTCCAGGGGGTTAACGGATCATTTTTGGCCTTGGTGAGATTATTGATATCTGTTGCTGCCTTCTTCTGATTTCCTTATACGCGATCGCATAGGTCCATCCGCGATCGCTTAAGCTTATTTGGTGCAGGGGGTATTTTTGTTCTATGCGGTCGCAGAGGAAGGAACACGATCGCTATACGTGCATTAAGCTATGCTTCGCGAACGCGTGGATGAAGTCACATTCGCATAGAAGGATTTGAGCAGAAGATGAGGGGAGGCGAATTCTCTACACGATTGTGTAGGTATGAACACGTCCGCGTAGGTTTGAGAGGCAGTATTTCGCGTTCGCGTGGAGTCAACTGCGTTCGCATAAGGCCAAATTTGGGGGTAGTCTCTTTTGTGCTACGCGATCGCGTAAAATAATCTGCGATCACATAGAGTCAATTTTTGGCAGTGGACATGTGTACTTCGTGATCGCGTGACTTGGTATGCGATCTCATAGAAGAGAGGTCTGGACAGAGAGTTTAAGTTCTGAAAATGGACTTCGTCCCATTTTCAGTTTTTGATGGATTGGAGCTCGGGAAGAGGCGATGTTCGGGAGTTTTTCAAGGAAAACAATGGGGTAAGTGTTCTTAACTCAATGTTGGTTAAATTACCCGAATCCATGGTTGTTTTTATCAATTATTTGGGGAATTAAGTCAGAAAGATTGGTATGGGAAGACTCGTGGTTGAATGGGCATTCGGATTTTGTAACTTTTGTCGGGTTGCGAGACGTGGGCCCCACGGGCGATTTTTGAGCTAAAATTCGGATTTTTATGGAACATTAACATTTTCTTATGGAATTAATTTCAATAAATTTTATTGACTGAAATGAATTATTTATGGCTAGATTCGAGGCGTTTGGAGGCCAATTCACGAGGAAAGGATATTGCAGAATAAGAATTTCACGGCTTGAGGTAAGTAACAGTTTTAAATTTAGTCCTGAGGATATGAAACCCGAGAATTTTGTGTCATGTGATTACTTTGGAGGTAACGCACATGCTAGGTGACGGGCGTGTGGGCGTGCACCGAGGGGATTATGACTTGGTACGTCCCGTGGAAACTGTAAAACTGAATAACTTACTCATAGTCATGTGCTCTCTATATGTTGTGGAAATTTGACTATAAGTCATGCTAGAAACCATGCTTAGGATATATGTTGGTATTATTGGGACCCACAAAGGTCGTGTACATGTTGAATTATTTGCTCAAATTGATGTTTTGTACCCAGTCACATCTTACTTGATTATTTTATCTCAGTCTCTATTTGTTCATTATTGATGTATCATATCATTGTTGTTTGGGCTGATTTTATAATTATTGAGAGCCCGAGAGATTGGAGAACTTTATGACTGAGTGAAGCCGAGGGCCTGATTGTGAGATATTATACTATAGCACGTGAGTTGGCCGTGCAACATGTGAGTTGTCCATGCGGATCCTTATATTATACTATAGCACGTGAGTTGGCCGTGCAACATGTGAGTTGTCCATGCGGATCCTTATATTATACTATAGCACGTGAGTTGGCCGTGCAACATGTGAGTTGTCCATGCGGATCCTTATATTATACTATAGCACGTGAGTTGGCCGTGCAACATGTGAGTTGTCCATGCGGATCCTTATATTATACTATAGCACGTGAGTTGGCCGTGCAACATGTGAGTTGTCCATGCGGATCCTTATATTATACTATAGCACGTGAGTTGGCCGTGCAACATGTGAGTTGTCCATGCGGATCCTTATATTATACTATAGCACGTGAGTTGGCCGTGCAACATGTGAGTTGTCCATGCGGATCCTTATATTATACTATAGCACGTGAGTTGGCCGTGCAACATGTGAGTTGGCCGTGCAGATCCATATATTTATATTATAGCACGTGAGTTGTCAGTGCAACACGTGAGTTGTCCATGCAGATTATAGCGCTTAGGCTGTAGGAGCCCCTCCGGAGTGTGTACACCACCAGTGAGCGCGGGTACCCATTGAGTGTGAGTGCTGAGGGCTGGGAGCCCAGTGAGTGATTGTTGTCCTGAGAGGTTGTACTTGTTTTTCATTGGTTGATGCACTTAGTTGCTATCTATTGTTGTGGTAAAATTTTTGAAGAATTCTATATCCCGATTATATGAACTTAAATTGTATAAAATTGATTTGACTTAAACTGCTGGATTTGAAAGCATGTCTATTCTTTGCTGGAATTACTGGAAATGAATTATAAATGTATAGCTCGTCACCATTTTCAATTTTTTATTTTTTATTGTTACTTTCTGAGTTGGTTGTACTCATACTACACCCTGCACTTCGTGTGCAGATCCAGGTGCTTCTGGACATAGCGGGTGTTGATTCTCTCGTGCAGTTGATCTTTCGGAGATTCAGAGATAATTGTCGTGTTTCGCAGACCTTGTCTCTCTTTCCCTACCTCCTTGTTTACTGTATTTTGGTCTTAGACTATTATAGACCTTATGTTCCAAACTTGTATCCATATTAGATGTTCATGTACTCAGTGACATCAGGTTTTGAGGAGTGTTCGTATCAGTATTTGTGGGATTTTGTGTTGTATTTAAATATTATATTTTCAAACTTAAGAGAAATTGTGGTTTATTGAGATTTTCGGCTTGCCTAGTAACGAAATAGGCGCCATCACGACAGGTTGGGATTTTGGGTCGTGACAAGTTTATATCAGAGCCTAGGTTACATAGGTCTCACGAGTTATGAGCAGGTTTAGTAGAGTCTTGTGGATCGGTATGGAGACGTCTGTACTTATCTTCGAGAGGCTATAGAACCCTTAGGAAAATTTCACTTTCTTGTATTATGTCGTGTGAATTTGTTGAATTCCGAAACTAAATTTCTATTATTCTATTCTCTCGCAGATGATGAGGACACGTACTACCGGATCGGACGGTCAACCACCAGTGCCACCGGTTAGGGCCGCGAGAGGCCGTGGCCGTGGTAGACGCCGGGGTCGAGGTAGAGGTCGAGGTGTAGCTCGTACCACAGTTGGACCAGCACCTGTAGTACTACCAGTTACTCCAGCTTAGGAGCCAATTCCAGATATAGCTGAGCCGACAGGCTCAGCTCAAGCACCAGCTGTGCCCATTGAGATTCCAGGCCTTCAGGAGACTTTGGCCCAGATATTGGCAGCTTGCAAAGGTCTAGCTCAGGTCGTTTCGGCTCAGGCCGCACATGCTACTTCTCAGGCCGGGGGTGGTACTCATACCCCTATTGCCCGTACTCCAGATCAGGTAGTACAGGGACATCAGATACCGAGGGCACTATCAGCCCTGCCGGTTGTAGCTGTTCAAGCCCCGGTAGTTCCTGTTATGGCAGATGGTGAGCAGAGGATAGTTGAGAGATTTGAGAGGCTTCGACCTCTACTATTTAGAGGTACTGAGTCAGAGGATGCTCAGGGTTTTCTAGATAGGTTTCAACGAATGCTTCGGATAGTAGGTATTCTGGAGACCAGTGGGGTCTCATTCACTACTTTTTAGTTTTCTGGGGCTGCACTCAGATGGTGGGAGACTTACGAGAGGCGTAGGCCTGTTGGCGCAGCACCCCTTACTTGGCAGTAGTTCTCCGTGGTCTTTTTGGAGAAGTTCGTGCCTCAGTCCCGCAGAGAGGAGCTACGCAGATAGTTTGAGCAGCTTTGCCAGGGTGATATGTCTGTGACGTAGGACGAGATGAGATTTTCTGAGTTGGCTCGTCACACAGTCTGGTTGGTTCCCACTGATAGGGAGAGGATTAGGAGGTTCATTGATGGCCTCACATATCAACTGCGATTACTTATGACTAGGGAGAGGGTATTTGGTGCTACTTTTGATGAGGTAGTGGACATTACTCGGCAGATAGAGATGGTTCGTAGCTAGAAACATGGAGAGAGAGAGAGGCTAAGAGGCCTTGTGGTCCAGGTGATTACAACGGTGTTCCTTCAGGGGGTCAGTTTTACCGCGGTAGGGGTCGTTCTTACAGACACACTCAGACGGGCCGTCCAGATCATCGTGGTGCATCAGCTAGCCACGGTTCTTACAGTGCTCACTCAAGCCAGTCTTCATTCATTGCACTACTAGTGCAGAGTTCTCATCATGCCTCGTTCGCTCATGCTTCTTCAAGTAATTCCTCGAGTTATCAGGAGCAGCAGTTCCGTTAGAGGAGGGGTTGTTTCGAGTGCGGAGAATTTGGTCATTTCAAGAGAGGGTGTCCTAGGTTGTTGAGTGGGGATCCACAGTAGAGTCCTCGACTGACGGCACCAACACCAGTAGTTCCACCACCCTCCCAGCCAGCACGGAGTGGGAGTCAGGCAGCTAGGGGTCGCCCAAGAGGGGGAGGCCGATCATGTGGCGGGCAGGCTCGATTCTATACTTTTCCTGCCAGGCCAGATGTTGTTGCCTCAGATGCAGTGATCACAGGTATTGTTTTAGTGTGCCACAGGGAGGCTTTTATATTATTTGATCCTGGTTCCACTTATTCATATGTATCATCATATTTTGCTCATTATCTGGATATGCCCTGTGAGTTCTTAGTTTCACTTGTTTGTGTATCTACACCGGTGGGCGATATTATTACTGTGGATCGCGTGTATCGGTCGTGTGTGGCAACTATTAGGGAATTAGAGACTATAGTTGATCTCTTATTACTTGGTATGGTTGATTTTGATGTAATCCTGAGTATGGATTGGTTTTCTCCATGTCATGCTATTCTGGACTGTCACGCAAAAATCATGATGTTGACGACGCCGGGGTTGCCAAAGGTTGAATGAAGGGGTTCTCTAGATATTGTTCCTAGCAGGGTAATTTCTTATTTGAAGGCCCAACGTATGGATGGAAAGGGATGCTTATCATATTTGGCCTTTGTGAGAGATGTTGATGTAGATACTCCTATTATTGATTCAGTACCGGTCGTGTGAGACTTTCCTGATGTATTTCCTGCAGACCTGCCGGGTATGCCACCCGACAAGGATATTAATTTTGGTATTGACTTGGTGCAGGGCACTCAACCATTTCTATTCCTCCATATCATATGGCACTAGCTGAGTTAAAAGAATTGAAAGAGAAACTTCAGGAACTCCTTGAAAAGGGGTTTATTAGGCCTAGTGTGTTACCTTGGGGTGCACCGGTTCTATTTGTGAAAAAGAAAGATGGTACTATACGGATGTGCATCGATTATAGGTTATTGAACAAAGTTACAATCAAGAATAAATATCCATTTGCCGTGTATTGATGATTTATTTGACCAGCTTCTGGGAGCGAGGGTGTTCTCCAAAATTGATTTCAAATCTGGGTATCACCAGTTAAAAATTCGGGATTCGGATATTCGAAAGATGGCATTCAGAACTCGTTGTGGCCACTATAAAATTCTTCTGATGTCTTTTAGGCTAACCAATGCCCCAGCAGTATTTATGCATTTTATGAATAGTGTATTCCATCCATATCTTGATTTATTTGTAGTGGTATTTATTGATGATATTCTGGTGTACTCACGTAGCCAGGAGGAGCATGCACAACACTTGGGTATTATATTACAGAGGCTGAGAGAGGAAAAACTTTATGCCAAATTCTCTAAGTGTGAGTTCTGACTTAGTTCGGTGGCATTCTTGGGACATATAGTGTCCAGTGAAGGAATTAAGGTGGATCTAAAGAAAATAGAGGCAGTTCAGAATTGACCCAGACCATCTTTAGTTACTGAGATTCAGAGTTTTCTCGGCTTGGCCAGTTATTATGGTCGCTTCGTGGAGGGTTTCTCGTCTATTTTACTGCCTATAACTAAATTGACCCAGAAAGGTGCTCCGTTCAGGTGGTCGGATGAATGTGAAGAGAGCTTTCAGAAGCTCAAGAAAGCTTTGACTACAGCTTCAGTATTGGTGTTGCCTACAGGTTCAGATTCTTATACTGTGAATTATGACGCGTTGCGTATTGGTCTCGGTGCAGTGCTGATGCAAGATGGTATGGTGATTACCTATGCATCCAGACAGTTAAAGGCACATGAGATGAATTATCCAGTCCACGATCTTGAGTTAGCAACTATTGTTCATGCCTTGAAAATTTGGCGGCATTACTTGTACGGTGTCCAGTGTGAAGTATATACCGATCATCGGAGTCTACAACATTTGTTTAAATAGAAGGATCTTAATTTGCGGCAGCGAAGGTGATTAGAGTTGCTTAAGGATTATGATATCACCATTCTCTATCATCCCGGAAAGGCCAATGTAGTGGTCTATGCGTTGAGTCATAAGGCGGAG
>AWOL01S0018380.1:30609-42370 GCA_000715115.1 Nicotiana otophora
TTTAAATAGAAGGATCTTAATTTGCGGCAGCGAAGGTGATTAGAGTTGCTTAAGGATTATGATATCACCATTCTCTATCATCCCGGAAAGGCCAATGTAGTGGTCTATGCCTTGAGTCATAAGGCGGAGAGTTTGGGCAGCTTAGCATACTTTAAAAAAAAAACCCAACCTGTTTGTTAGATTTGATGTTTCCGAGTCGAATCGAGTTTTGGCTCGTATGGTTTCTCGGTCTTCTTTATATGATCGCATCAGAGAGAGAGTATGATGATCCACATCTGCTTGTCCTTAAGGACACGGTTCAACACGGTGATGCCAAGGAAGTCACTATTAGAGATGATGGTGTATTACGGATGCAGGGCATGCTATGTGTGCCTAATGTAGATGGTTTGCGTGAGCTGATTCTCCAGGAAGCTCACAGTTCGTGGTACTCTATTCATCCAGGTGCCGCGAAGATGTATTAGTATTTGAGGCAGCACTATTGGTGGAAGAGAATGAAGAAAGATATAGTTGGGTTTGTAGCTCGACGTCTAAATTGTCAACAGGTAAAGTACGAGCATCAGAGATCGGGAGGATTACTTCAGAGACTTGAAATTTCGGAGTGGAAATGGGAATGTATTACCGTGGACTTCGTAGTTGGGCTTCCACAGACATTGAGGAAATTTGATGCGGTTTGGCTGATTATAGATCAGTTGACCAAATCCGCGCATTTTATTCCAGTTGGTACTATTTATTCTTCGAAGCGGTTGGCTGAGATTTATATCCGCGAGATTAATCTCCTACACGGTGTGCCGGTGTCCATCATTTCAGATCGGGGCACGCAATTTATATCACAATTTTGGAGAGTAGTGCAGCGAGAATTGGGCAGAAGGTTCAGTTGAGTACAACATTTCACCCTCAGACAGACGGGCAATCCGAGCGCACTATTCAGATATTGGAGAATATGCTATGCGCTTGTGTCATTGATTTTGGAGTTTCTTGGGATACATTTCTGCCACTTGCAGAGTTTGCTTACAATAACAGTTACCAGTCGAGTTTTCAGATGGCTCCGTATGAGGCATTATATGGGAGACGGTGTAGATCCCCGATCGGTTAGTTTGAGTCGAGTGAGGCTAGGCTATTGGGTACTGACTTGGTTCAGGATGCTTTGGAGAAGGTTAAAGTGATTCAGGAGCGGCTTCGCACGGCGCAGTCTAGACAGAAAATTTATACCAACAGGAAGGTTCGTGATGTAACTTACATGGTTAGGGAGAAGGTTCTGCTCAAGATTTCACCCATGAAGGGTGTGTTGAGGTTCGGGAAGAAAGGCAAGTTGAGCCCTCGGTATATTGGGCATTTTTAGATACTTAAGAAAATTGGAGAGGTGGCTTATGAACTTGCTTTGCCACCTAGTCTATCAGGTGTTCATCTAGTGTTCCATGTATCCATGCTCCAAAAGTATGTTGGGGATCCATTTCATATTCTGGATTTCAGTGCAGTACAACTGGACGGTAATTTGACTTATGATGTGGATCCAGTGGCTATTTTAGATCGGCAGGTTAGAAATCTGAGGTCAAAGAGCATATCATCAGTGAAGGTGCAGTGGAGAGGCCAGCCAGTCGGAGAAGCTACTTGGGAGATTGAGTAGGAGAAGCATAGCAAATATCCGCACTTATTTGAGACTCACTGTATTATTCTAAACCCGTTCGAGGACGAACGTTTGTTTAAGAGGGGGAGAATGTAACGACCCAGCTGATTGTTTTTAGTATTATAACCTCGTTCCCCCATTTACTGCTCAATTTATGCTTTATAATTATTTTATGACTTGCCGGGGAAGTTGGTTCGGGTCCGGAAGGAATTCGGAATGAAATGAGACACTTAGTCTCATAATTAAAAAATTAAGTTAAAAAAGTTGACCGGATGTGGACCTATATTGTAAAAGATCTCGAATTCGAATTCTGATAATTCCAATAGCTCTGTATGGTGATTTTTGACTTAGGAGCGTATTCGGAGAATTATTTGAAGGTCCGTAGTGGAATTAGGCTTGAAATGCCGAAAGTTAAATTTTTAGGAAGTTTGACTAGGGGGTTGACTTTTCGATATCGGGGTCGGAATCCTATTCTAAAAATTGGAATACCTCCGTTGTATCATTTATGACTTGTGTTCAAAATATGAGGTCAATCGGACGTGAATTGATAGGTTCCGGAGTCGTTTGTAGCAACTTGAAATTTCAAAGTTCATTAGGTTTGAATTGGGGTGTAATTCATGGTTTTAGCGTTGTTTGAGGTGATTTGAGGGTTCGACTAAGTTCGTATGGTATTTTAGGACTTGATGGTATATTTGGTTGAGATCCCAGGGGGGCTCGGGTGAGTTCCGGGGGGTTAACAGATCATTTTTAGCCTTGGTGAGATTGCTGATATCTGTTGCTACCTTCTTCTGGTTTCCTTATACGCGATTGCATAGGTCCATCCGCGATCGCGTAAGCTTATTTGGTGCAGGGGTGATTTTTGTTCTATGCGGTCACAGAGGTTGGAACGCGATCACATACGTGCATTAAGCTGTGATTCGCAAACGCGTGGATGAGGTCATATTCGCGTAGAAGGATTTGAGCAGAATATGAGGGGAGGAGATTGCTCTACGCGATCGCGTAGGTCTGAACGCGTTCGCGTAGGTTTGAGAGGCAGTGTTCCGCGTTCGCGTGGAGTCAGCCATGTTTGCATAAGGCCAAATTTGGCGGCAGTCTCTTTTGTGCTATGCGATCGCGTGAAATAATCTACGATCGCATAGAGTCAATATTTGGCAGTGGACATGTGTGCTTAGCGATCGCGTGACTTGCTCCGCGATCGCATAGAAGAGAGGTCTGGACAGAGAGTTTAAGTTCTTCAGTTTTTGACGGATTAGAGCTCGGGAAGAGGCGATTTTTGGGAGTTGTTCAAGAAAAAACAATGGAGTAAGTGTTCTTAACTCAATATTGGTTAAATTACCTAAATCCATGGTTGTTTTTATCAATTAATTGGTGAATTAAGTTGGAAAGATTAGAAAAACCTCTTGGTTTAAATTATGGATTTGAGGTCGGATTTTGTTAAAATTGGTATGGGTAGACTCGGGGTTGAATGGCCTTTCAGATTTTGTAACTTTTGTCGGGTTCCGAGATGTGGGACCCACGGGCGATGTTTGAGCTAAAATTTGAATTTTTATAAAACATTAGCATTTTCTTATGGAATTAATTCCAATGAATTTTATTGACTAAAACGAATTATTTATGGCTAGATTCGAGGCGTTTAGAGGCCAATTCACAAGGAAAGGACATTATAGAATAAGAATTTCACGGCTTGAGGTAAGTAACAGTTTTAAATTTGCTCGTGAGGGTATGAAACCCTGGAATTTTGTATCATGTGATTACTTTGGAGGTGACGCACATGCTAGGTGACGGGCGTGTGGGCGTGCACCGAGGGGATTGTGACTTGGTCTGTCCCATGAAAACTGTAAAACTGGATAACTTGTTGATAGTCATGTGCTCTCTATGTGTTGTGGAAATTTGACTACAAGCCATGCTAGAAACCATGCTTAGGCTATATGTTGGTATTGTTGGGACCCACAGAGGTCGTGTACATATTAAATTATCTACTTAAATTATTGTTTTGTACTCAGTCATAGCTTACTTGATTATTTTATCTCAGTCTCTATTTGTTCATTATTGATGTATCATATCATTGTTGTTTGGGCTGATTTTATGATTGTTGAGAGCCCGAGAGACTGGAGAGCTTTATGACTGAGTGAGGCCGAGGGCCTGATGGTGAGATATTATACTATAGCACGTGAGTTGGCCGTGCAACACGTGAGTTGTTCATGCGGATCCTTATATTATACCATAGCACGTGAGTTGGCTGTGCAACACGTGAGTTGGCCGTGCGGATCCAGATATTTATATTATAGCACGTGAGTTGTCCGTGCAGCACGTGAGTTATCCGTGCAGATTATAGCGATTGGGCTGTAGGAGCCCCTCCAGAGTGTGTACACCACCAGTGAGCGCGGGTACCCATTGAGTGTGAGTGCTGAGGGCTGGGAGCCCAGTGAGTGATTGTTGTCCTGAGAGGTTATACTTGTTTTTCATTGGTTGATGCACTTAGTTGCTATCTGTTGTTGTGGTGAAATTTCTGAAGAATTCTATATCCGGATTACATAAACTTGAATGGTATAAAATTGATTTGACTTAAACTGTCGGATTTGAAAGCATGTCTATTCTTTGCTGGAATTACTGGAAATGAATTATAATTGTATAGCTCGTCACTATTTTCAGTTCCTTATTTATTATTGTTACTTGCTGAGTTGGTTGTACTTATACTATACCATGCACTTCGTGTGCAGATCCAGGTGCTTCTGGACATAGCGGATGTTGATTCTCTCGTGCAGTTGATCTTTCGGAGATTCAGAGATAGCTGTCGTATTTCGCAGACCTTGTCTCTCTTTCTCTACCTCCTTGTTTACTATATTTTGGTCTTAGACTATTATAGACATTATGTTCCAGACTTGTATCCATATTAGATGCTCATGTACTCAGTAACACCAGGTTTTAGGGAGTGTTCGTATCAGTATTTGTGGGATTTTATATTATATTTAAATATTATATTTTTAAACTTAAGAGAAATTATGGTTTATTGAGGTTTTTGGCTTTCCTAGTAACGAGATAGGTGCCATCACGACAGGTTGGGATTTTGGGTCGTGACAAAACGTCAATTCCGACATATAAAGTTGTATGTTCTTGAACGTTTGAATTTTCAGATGATTCATTTGTTATTTCTTTGCTTAGTTCCTGTAAAACTAATTTACTTCTAGGAACATAGTTTATTAAATAATCCTATTATAGAGAACTGGTATTTATGCTAACAATTACCTTCTTTTCTTTAGGAAAACAAAAGAAACCTCCTTTCGTTCCCTTGGATATCCAATAAACGCACAAACATTCATCCTTGATTTTATCTTATCTGTTTTCTCTTTCAGTATATATATTGGACAATTCCATATCCGAACTTGCCACATACTGTACTTACGTTAAGTTCATAGTTGTATGGGGTCCAAGATATTGACTTAGAAAGAATTAAAATCAGAATGTAATTGCAGTTTCTGAGGCATATCCCCTAACGAAAAAAAAATCAAAATAACTCATCATTAATCTAAACATCTTCATAAGAGCCCTATTTCTTCTCGCTGTTACACCACTCTATTACGGAGTACCCGGTGTAGACAAATGAGATATAATCCCTTATTTTAATAAGTAACTAATGAAATCTGTAGAGAAGTGCTAGCCACCTACGGTCAGATCGTAGTGATTTAATATATTTTTGTGGTGCTTCTCTGTATCAAGCCTTAAAATCTTTGAATTATTCAAAGCGTTCAGACTTACGGCGCATCAAACAAATATATTCATATTTTGAGAAATCATTTATGAATGTCATAAAATTACTCAAAATCACCTCTTGCCTATTTGTTTATTAGACAGCATAATCAAAATGTATTAGTTCTTACTTATCACCAGCTCTCTTTCCTTTGGAGTAGAAATGTCTCTTAGTCATATTTACTTCTAAATAGGATCTACAAGTTGGTAATGTCTCTACTTTGAAGAAACTATAAGGTTCATTGTTGACCAACTTAAAATCCTATCCAGATAATTATAACTTGTGTACAGATAAGTTTTACTCAATTTTGAAAAACATTATCTCTTATAAGTTAGACTAATATTGTTCAGTTCAAGAAAGACATTAACAATAACAAGGTCATGTATCCATGTACCACAAGAGATAAAATATTTATCAAGCTCAATAACACAAGAGTTATTCATGCACTACAGACATATATTCATGCACCTTGAATAGCAAATTTCGATGGGAAAAGAACTACTCATGCAACATATACATGTAATGCTAGATTATTCACTCCAATAAATAAAAACAGACTCAACTCAGATGGAGAGTATACCGTTAATTTAAGTCAAGTGAACATCATAATTAATAGCTCTACATTCGTTGATCTAACATGTATACTCAGATGAAGAGTAAGTACATGATATCAATAACTAGTATTTCACCTAGTGAGCTTGCAATAAATTTATCCGATATGAAAGAAGACCTAAAGTCGATGAGTAAATTTACACTCACTTGAAATTAATAGTAGAAGACTATAGAAACATATTCTTATTACCACTTAATCATGATTGCATTATAATTACAAAATTGATTCAACGTGTAAACTCATATGGAGAGTCAATACAGGTTATCAATAACTAATAATTATACTCTATGAGTTCATAATAAATTTATCCGATATGGAGGAAGACCTAAAGTCAACGTATAAATTTATTATCTCACTATAAATAGATAGTGGAGACCATAGAGGTTAATTAATATCACTATTTAATCACAACCACAAAGTTTTCTCTGAGGATTAAATTCCAAAATTCACAGAAAAAAATTATTGTTTAAGCATTTTTAGGAATTTAAAATATGACATACATTCCAACCATATATCAATTCATGTTAAATAAACATGCGCCATCATATTCCAAATTTAACAAAAATAAAACTGACATAAGGATTGACTTTTCATATCCAAATCACATTTTTAATCCCACAAACCATAAAAAAAAACCCATCTAAACGATCCCAACCTACTGAAATACGACGGTATTCACTGCAACGCAGTAGGTATTTCTTATCAAGTCATTTTTTATGGACCCGCCAAATTTCAGGTCAATTAGAGATCATGAAATTCACGATGACCAAAACTAGACCAAATTCGGATTAATTGCTTCAGGCAAATTTAGAGATTAAATCAATGTGATTTGTATTCTTTCCATATATCATATCAAGATAAATCATATCGTGTAATCATATTTCAGATTCAACACAAATAAAACTGATATATAAAGAATAATTTTTCATATTTAAAACTCATTTAATCCGGTAAACTGCTTAAAATCCTATCTAAATGACCTCGAAACACCCAAAAATAACGTGATTCACTACATAGCAACGAGTGTTTCTCACCAAGTAGTTTTCGATGGACCTACCAAATTTCAGGTCAATTGGAGTTCATCAAAATCATGACCTCCAAATCTATGACCAAATTCGGAGAATATCCGTTTTAGGCATTTTTATGGATTAAAATAAATATGATCATACAACAACAACAACCCAGTTAAATCCTACTAATGGGGTCTGGGGAGGATAGTGTATACGCAGACCTTACCCCTACCCCGAAGGAGTAGAAAGGTTATTTCCGATCATGATCATATTTGATCATGCTTTCTATTATTCTTATATTTATTTGATCCCACAATAAATATGATCATGCTTTCTATTATTCTTATAATTATTTCATGAGCACAAGACATAGATTATGTCCTTCCTTTTTCGTAAGGTACATAAAATCGCCTCTTACATTAAATTGTCTTCTCATTTTATACACATGAGAATCCAAGATATTACTTTTCATCATATTTGGTGAAAACCTCAATGTCTTTTCTCATGAATTAGTTTTACGTCACTAGTATCAAGAGGTAAACCTCTTTGGGGTAGATGAAAACTCCACCACTAGCGTAAACTTATCAAGGACAATCTTCCACATGGTACATTGAGTATATTTGTTCATGGCTCAAATAGATAGACCATTTTTGTGGATCCTATTTATTAACTACAACTCCAATCCATGTGTTGATATAATCGTACATGTATAAAACCATTAAGAATTTTTAATGATTTCAAATAAATAAACTATTGGTTGTCACTATTTATTAATCATAATTTCTTAATCTATATATAATAACATCTCACATGTATAAAGTATTAAGAATTTTCAGTGATTTCAAATAAATAAACCATTTTAATGGTAACCACTTATTAATCACAAAATTCTTAATTTATACTATTACATACATATGAGAAAAATAAAGTGCTTATGTAATTATAACTTCTTAAGAGCCACACGTCACAACTCAGCATCAAAAGAAAAAGAATAGGCCAATCACAATTAACTCTTTCTAGTGGGTTACGGCTGAAAGCTTGCCAATAAAAAAAAAACTAGAAACAAAAGTTGTATCCCGTGGGCCAGTATTCAGAATTCTTTAGTTTTATTTTTCTTTTTTATTTTTTTTCCTCCAGGAGTGCTCCCGTTACTTTTCGATGACTCAAACTCATAATTTATTAGATGAAAGTGGAGGGTGTTCACCACTCGATCAACCCTTGAATTTCAAATTAATACTTGTTGGCTATCCAACCTAATAGGTTAAGAAAAATATTAGTAGTATCAACAAAGTTTGAGAAACAAACACCTTTCCGATTCACGGCACGAATTGCCATCTTGATATCAAAGTCAAAAGGCATCTTTGATTAACTTCAAGTCAATTCTTAGCAAGAATTAACATTCTGCAATTCTGCTTCACTGTCAGAAAAAATCTCCACTTTGATTCTTTAATATTATCTTTCTACTTTAGTCCTACCAATCAACGATCAACGATACAAAGAAAAATCATGAACTCTTAAAATTGTTTATGTACTATAGCCGCCGACA
This sequence comes from Nicotiana otophora, assembly GCA_000715115.1. Classification (NCBI taxonomy): domain Eukaryota; kingdom Viridiplantae; phylum Streptophyta; class Magnoliopsida; order Solanales; family Solanaceae; genus Nicotiana; species Nicotiana otophora. The sequence continues at coordinate 39,151 of AWOL01S0018380.1, forward strand.
ACAGCACAAACGGCTTCATAGATGAGAACGTAACTATATACACGATCACATATACATGTATCACCGCATTATCTAATTAGATGCAAGTAGGCTCTGATACCAATTGATGAGAAATATGTATAAATAGTGAAATCAAATAGCCAGGATCGCTTGCATGTAATATAAACAACACATAATCACAGATTTTAATCAAACATAAAATCGATACTTATCTCTTGAAACGTGACCGCGTTCGCGAAAAGAGTTTTCAAGTAAGAGCAAAAATCGTCCACGAGATTATCCTCCAGTTCCACAATCTTCTGTTGTGTGACCCGAATAATGCCCAGAATTAGCGAAATTCATGTGGGCGAATTTCTCCTAGGAAAACCATGTAGTAAAATCATCGCCTCCTCATGGAATAAGACCCATTTATATAGCCACAGGGTTTAGGGTTTAAAACCTTTTCCTAAACCTATTGGGTCTTCCTTTTCCATCAAGAAATAGAATTCCATTTAATTCCTAATTATTCAGGCACGACAGGGACCGCAGTATTTAATTAACGAGGCTTCCTATTATGGATTTAATTCGAAATATTCGAATTAATACTACCATAATAAATTACGAATTATTCCACTAAATATTCGTAACTGCACTCCCCAGTTCAATTTCAAAATTCTTTCATTAAACCTTATTTAACTCTCCATGTTAAGATTCAAATACTAATCAAATAAATTAAATAACTAACAATTTAGTTTATTGATTATTTCTTTTAGACTTTTTTATTTCATATGACGGATACAAAATTCACCTGCAAGGTTTACACATGAAAACTTATAAGCTTTCATAAAGGTGTATCATCAATCTCTAGACTAAGACATGGATTCCATCAACTAACTATTACTTCACCAATGTATATCATTATTGTCTAATTTACCAAGCATATTGACCCACAAAAGAATCTCGCCTTTTAATAAATCAAAACAATAAATAATATAAACAACTAATAACAATTATATCAAGATTAAAAGTATAAGTACATTTAATGGCTAGAGACTTATTTTATTAAGTCAGTATAAAATACTTGTCTCTACTTGGTCCGTTCAATGCATACAAAATATACTAGTACAAGAAGTTGGAATTATACAATTTCCATAATCAAGATAAATTATATTTAATCTTGTGCTACAATCATTCCGATGGTTTATCCAATTCTATATCATTAGATTGTGAACTCAAACTTTATACTTATAAGAATCGATGATTTAATCTTCTGTGTATAAGCTAAACTCTATACACTAAATCATCTACTATATCAGTAAAGGACGCTGACTAATATATGATCTATTTAAACTTTATTAAAACTGAATAGATAATTATTTCATAATAAATAATATATCCAAACCAAACTCATGGTTAATAGTATATATCCCAATAAATTTAAACCGGTTCAATCAATTGACCTACGTCCACGACGGAGATGAGCAATCCACTATATAAAAGAGAGTACAAAATATCGAGAGAACAACCTCACAAAGAGGCAAACACAAGTGACATATTAATACTTGTCCCGTAAAGTTTTTCCCCTAAATAAGACTCTCAAACCTCATACGGCTACATTGTGGATGCTGCTGAATGAGAAAGAAGGATCCTCAATTTATAGAAGTCCAAACGTTTTCCTCCAAGAAAAAGGACTAGCCAAACATGAAAGAATTATATTTTCCTTTTCGTAAAAGGAAAAATCAATTATGGTAAATATGTTGCCCTTCCTTCAAAAATAGAAGAACCAAATATGATAAGAAAATCAGGACAAACATCTAACAAGGCTCGCATGCGGTTTCTCACGTAAGGATCACAAGACAAGTATATATATTCTTCACCAGCACTGCTTTTGAACCTTTTGGAACGTTCAGTTTATTGGTGATGGTCCTAATTTTCATGTCTGATTCTTTAGGAAAACCAGTGACGTAGTTCCTTAATATCACTTGCTTCTACTACTTCCTCTCCTCCTGCCATTTTCACCTTTTCTCTCTATATGTTTGTCTCTGTGAATAATATTAGGAGACCGAAACAAAAAAAAAACGTTTTTTATAGCAAGTAGGCCATTGCTAATTAACATTGAAGAGTACGAAAAACTTTGTCCAGTTTGATAAGATGGTTGTGAACCAGCGGCGGAGCCATGATTTGGGGTTCTGGTCCTTTTAAATTACTGAGTTCTCAATTAATAATTTGTACATACATGGATTTGACCAAGGCAATTGGTTCGACCGAACCCGTACTCGATAGGCTAGCTCCGCCCCTGTATGGCACAATACTTTCTTTTTTCTGTGGGTAATATTAAATAGAGTTAAAAGAGGGTAAGGTAGACCTAAAATCATATGGAAACAAATTATTTCAAGGACCTATAAATCCTTGGAAACCAATGCAAGACTTAGCTAAATATATGGCGTAATTGAAGAAAAAGTTCCATATAAGTGATACTTACTACTTAGGAATAGGCTCTAAATATTAATACTATTTTTTTAATTATTATTATTATTATTATTATTTGTATATATATTTAACTTATTTTTATTACCATTTATATTTTATTTTGGAATGATAATGATATGAATTGAACTTAAAGAAAGAAGCGATAATATTGGAATGATAATGATATGAAGCGTAATAATTGTTGTTGTTGACTAAACGGTTGCACTAGAAAACATTTAACAAGACATAAGTTTTCACGTTGAAAACGTTTAGAAGTAATTTTAAAATTTCAAATCAAATAGAAGTTTTTTCTACTGAAGTCATAGACACGATATTTAATAGAGGCAGCGCAAATCCTGAAATCTAACTTTCTTTTGGAATATTTATCTTGGGATTACTGAAATATGAGTTGTGATTTCATGTTTAAGGAAAGAAAAGAATAGACAGGCTTATCATTTCTCTTCTGCTGTTTTTAATTAATTTTGTCATTTGTGGAAACAAGAGCAGATTTAGAATGGACTATTGAAAAATGTTTGTTGTTTTTTGGGTATAATTCCGTTCTTCTTATGATGTTCAACCTCTTTTCCCGACAACATTAGTGTGATCAATATTAATGGCCCAACTATTGTGATAGACAAGATATAAATTTCTTATTTTGTTATATTTAACTCTATCTTTTTTATACATTTAACTCTTTGTGCTCCGTCTAATTGTCTTTTTGTTCGATATACATTTGTAGAAACCTTTGGCGTTATTCCTTTCCTTAAAAATT
>AWOL01S0018385.1:1745-40433 GCA_000715115.1 Nicotiana otophora
CGCAATACCAATGAAGTACCCATAAATCAAAACACACTGCTTCTTCTGAAATGTACACTCCCATCAAGCCATACCAAATAGTAATATCATTTACCTAGTCATCGGAAACCGTCCATGCTGTCTAAGTATTTATGTCCTTCCCTTCAAAACTGAATTGTGACCTTGTACATGTAAATCTTATTCCCGCACAACACACCACATCTATTATGCCATCATGTGACAAGCATAAGAATTCCATTATCAACTTTGCGTCACTAGCAAATTACATACCTTATTAGTCAGAAACCTCTTAAGCGAACCTTCGAATCACTCAAAACAATGTTAAAACACCAAATTACCCTCGGATTCAAGCCTAAGAACTTCTAAATTTCCAAATTCGGCACCCGATGCTGAAACCAACCAAACCACGTCCGAATGACCTCAAATTATGTACACCCGTCACAATTGACACTACAAACCTACTCCAACTTCCGAGGCCAGGTCTGTTGCATGCTAGACCAGGCTTTATCCCTCGTAAGGCCAGGTCTGTAGCCAGAACCAGAATTTTGGAGTATCCATTTTCCTATGTTTTAAACCTGACCTTATTCCGTTAAAACACCTACCTTGGACCATTTTAAACATATTTTCTGATATTTTGAGAGTGAGAGAGAGAGGGTCCTAGAGGGAGAAGTGAATAGTCATCAAAATTTCTCTTCAACTCTCACTTAAAACCTTGAAGATTATCAAGAGTGGCACCTAGGTCTTCTTCCTAAGAGGTAAGATTCTACACCCTAACCCTCAATTTCGAATTTTGTCTAGAATTGGGTAATTAGCAAGATAATATTTGGGCATGAGAGTTGTTTATTTTACATGCATGTGTTATCAAAGTGTGTAGGAAGATTGTTGAGCTACAAATGGTAAAGATTGGGTTGTGGGATGATGGAATCCTCCATAAAAGGACCTTGAAACCTTAATGCACACCTAGTGTTTGATAAAATGCTCAAATGAGCTAGAACCATAATCATCTTCCTAATTTTGATTCAGTTTGTTATATTTCTACAATAGATTGAAGTCGCTAAGAATTTCGGAATATTTTAGAGTTTATGGAAGCTTAATTGAGGTATGTTGGCTAAACTCCTCTCTTAAAATTGGATCCCACGATATTCATGTGAATTATGTAAGTCCCGAGTGGTTCATTATAAAATTGGCTATTCCGAGTAAGATTGGGGTGAAAAATTTATGTTCAACAAGTGATCCAAATTCTTTATTTATGTTATGTTATCAATTGAGGACTTGTTAAAAATATAGGTTGTGCATTAGAAATTCTCAACTTCAAGTTAAATTCAAATGTAGGCTATTATTCCAAATGTTTGTGAAGAATCTCTGTGCCTTAGACTCTTAATTACTCACATGTGTACTACATGCCTTGATGTGAATTGTTGTTGTTGTTGTTGATGATGATGATGTTGATGTTAGAAAGTGAAAAAGTGAGCATGGAATACTAAATATGTCCAACGTGCCAAGAATGATCCTATAATTATGGCCATTAGTGCCAATGAAATGAAAAGATGTGAAAGTAATATGAAATGCGATGATTGATATAAAAAGGTTGATGTCTGGAATAAGACAGCATAGCCGATCGGGTCGTGATCGGACACCATGCCGCACACATGGTGGTGATTGTGCTGAGAATTGTAATTGAAATGGTAATTGTGGTTGATGTTCTTAATGGATAGCCTAGTTGATCGGGTCATGATCGGACTCCATGTTAAAGACAGTGGTATCGACATTGAGAGAAATTGTGGTTGATGTCTCTAATGATATAGCCTAGCCAATCGGGTCGTGATCAGACTCCTTGCTGAGAGTATGTTGGTACTGGTATTATGAATAATAGTATTGTGAACAATAGTATTGTGAACAATGGTATATCGATACTAAAAATCTCCCAATGTGAGATATGGAAATGAATTGAAACACTGTCTTGATCCTAAATTGAGGTTTGATGTTGATTAAGGCTTCCATTGATATTATGATATTCTTGTTTGTATTATTTGTTCTATTGGGAGGGTGTTTAGTTATACATGCTAGTGCTATTCGACCGTACTAACGTCCCTTTTGCCGGGGGCGCTCCATCTATAAATGGATGCAGATGGTTCCACAGCAGAAGATATTGATCAATGATAGCAATACACCTTCTTCCCAGCTGACTTTGTGAGCCCCACTTTATCCTGGGCTCATGAATCTTTTGTACATTGTGTATTCTGTTTGAGGTATAGCCGGGGCCTTGTTGCCGGCATTATCATTGCACTCTTCTATATCTATAGAGGCTCCGTAGACATAGTGTGGATTGTGTATTGGTGCTGGAAAAGTCAAAATATGTTATGTTGTGGTTGTATTATTTGTCCATTTGAGACTTTAAAAATGATGAAACTATTGGTAATGAATTGGTATTGTAGACATGAACACCCTTTTGTCTAATTAATGAAAATTTGTATTATCTCCATTCGTGGATGAGTTTGGATAGAATAAAATCTAATAGGCTTGCTCGGTCAGGTTCACTCGGTTGAGCGTCGGTCGCGCTCCTCGGTTTTGGGGCGTGACAAACTTGGTATCAGAGCCTAAGGTTTTAAAGTGTCCTAGGATGTCTCGGAGTCGTGTCTAGTAGAGTCCTTCTTATCGATGTGTTGTCGACCACATCTATAAGTTGGAGGCTACTTGGACATTTAGGAATAATAACCTTCTTTGATACTACGAGTTCATCAGAAGCAGACAAGTGTGTGGCACTATTAGGCTGTAAACTATGAATTAAGGGCAAAAAGGGAAATGTTTGAAATAGATTGAGAGAGGATGAACACTTGTTATGAACCAGACATGTTTAACATGATAGCTCTTAGGTTGCAATACTAGGAAACACTATTGGTGACTACAATACGGGGAATAAGGTGAGTTACTTATCGAGGATGGAGTCAGATGGACTAAGTCCTACACCTATAAGGAAAACAAGAAGTCGTCGTTCAAGAATTTAGGAGGATCTCAAGTTTCAGAAAAGGCCATTTTCAGGCCAATGACTTTGTCGAATTCAATACATATGAAAGGTGTTGATATGTGCTTTGGGAAGTGTTTAGCAGTAAAGAGGGATTGGGAGAATGTTCACAAGGGAAGTAGAGTGGTTCCCTAAAATCCTATAAGTCTTATAATGAGGAAAGATGGTGGCTAAGAAAGGTCTGAGCACAATGTTACTTCACATTTGAGGCAATGCCATGCAACGTGATGTTATCATGGTGTGTGTGCAAGCTAGTAGATGTTATTCATTTGAAATAGATGGTCCTGTAAGAAAACCGACCTAGAATGTTTTTTTGTGAGAAATTTGGGAAAAGCAATTTACAAGTACTAATAAGACTATAACCGTATCAAGGAAATTTTTGTAGAACTTAATTCGTAGGAGGTCATATGAAAGAGAAATGTGATATATATTCCACTAATGATGCAATGTGGCAAGACGATCATTTATGCATTAAGGAAACTCAAGAATCATGAGAAAAACAATCCAACACATGACTTAGAATTTGCGGCTGTGATTTTGACAATTAAAGATTTGGTGTCATTATTTGTATAGGGTCCAAGTGGACATAATCACGGACCAAAAGATCCTTCAATATATTTGCAAATAGAAGAAATTGAATCTAAGGTAGAGAAGATGGCTTGAGTTACGTAAGGATTACGATATTGATATTTTATATCATCCGGGAAGGGCCAATGTTTTGGCAGATGCTCTTAGCCGGAAATTCATGGGTAGCTTGGCTTACTTGGAGGCATATCAAAGGCCATTGGCCAAAAATATTCACCGATTGGCTAGTTTGGGAGTTCGTCTTGCGGACTCTAGCAAAGGAGGGGTAATTGTGCAAAATAGGGCAAAATCATCGATTGTTGTGGATGTCAAAGAGAAGCAATGCATAGATCCATTGTTGGTGCAATTGAAAGAGGTGATTCATAAACATAAGACCATGGACTTTTCTCTTGGCATGGATGATGATACACTAAGGTACCAAGGGCGACTATGTGTTCCAAACGTGGATGGTCTCCGTGAAAGAATTATGACTGAAGCTTACACTTCTAGGTATTCCGTGCACCCAGGTTCTACAAAAATGTATCATGATCTGAATGAAGTCTACTGGTAGAATGATATGAAGAGGAATGTAGCGGAGTTTGTGGCGAAGTGTCCAAATTGTCAGCAAGTAAAGGCCAAACACCAACGCCCCGGTGGGCTGGCACAGAACATAGAAATTCTAATGTGGAGGTGGGAAATGATTAATATGGACTTCATGGTAGGATTACCTCATACTCCTCGTAAGTTTGACTCGATTTGGGTGATTGTGGATCGGCTCACGAAATCAGCACACTTCTTTCCTGTTAAGGCTATCGATACAGCGGAACAATATGCTCAGTTTTATATCAAAGAAATAGTCAGGTTGCATGACACCCAAGTTTCCATCATTTCTGATCGGGGAGCACAATTCACTGCTAAATTGTGGAAGAAAGTTTAGCAAGGTTTGGGTACTCAGGTGAATCTTAGTACAGTCTTTCACCCGCAGACTGACGGGCAGGTAGAGCGGACTATTCAAACGCTTGAGGATATGTTGCGCGCTTGTGTTCGAGACTTCAAAGGTAGCTGGGATGATCATTTACCACTCATAGAATTTGCATACAATAATAGCTATCACGCTAGCATTCAAATGGCACCGTTCGAAATTTATATGGTAGGAGACGTAAATCTCCAATTGGGTGGTTCGAAATTGGGGAAGCAGAGTTGATAGGGCCAGACCTCGTGCATCAGGCTATGAAAAAAGTTAAAATCATTAAGGAGCAGTTGAAGACTGCTTAGAGTAGTCAGAAATCCTATTCAGATGTTCGTCGTAGGGATTTGGAGTTCAAAGAAGATGATTGGGTATTCTTGAAAGTTTCCCCTATGAAGGGTGTAATGCGATGTGGTAAGAAAGGGAAATTGAGTCCGAGGTATGTCGGACCGTACAAAATCATTCAGAGAATCAGTGAGGTGGCGTACAAGCTTGAGCTACCACCTGAAATGTGATTAGTGCACCCGGTGTTTCATGTGTCTATGTTAAAGAAAGTAGTTAGAGACCGGACAATCATTGTTCCGATTGAGACTATTGAGGTAAATGAAAATTAACTTATGAAGAGATTCCAGTATCTATTTTTGATCGGCAAGTTCGAAAGTTGAGAAACAAGGAAATTGCATCCGTGAAAGTGCTATGGCGAAACCAACAGGTTGAATAGGCTACTTGGGAGGCCGAGGAAGAAAGAAAGAAAAAGTATCCTTATTTGTTTGAATGACCATGTATTTTATAAAGTTGTGATCTAGGAAAATTATAAGACTTACTTTCTATGAATTTTGTATCATGTGAACAATTGGCGTTCAGGGTGTTCCTTTCTGGAAATATATTGCTTATGAGGCCACAACTGGTGTTGTTTTGTATTATGTTACGTCGTTGAATTATGTATATCTTGTTAGGATGTGTTTCTGGGGCTCTCTAACAGGTGGATAGGCCTAGTTACAAGGGAAACTCTGGTTAAATATTTGAAATTTAGGGAGTTAGTAAAATTTGGGAGTTTGAGATGTGCGAAAAAAAGAAGAAGAGATGTGTTATGTTAAGTGTTTGGGGATGGACTCTACTCCTCATTCGAGGAAGAATGATCCTAAGCGGGGGAGAATGTAAGGCCCCGTTAAAGATTTTCTAATGATTTAATATTTTAAAGTACGCCAATGGTATTTGGGAATAACGTGTTAGAGTATTAAAGGAGACCCATGGGATAGAACCACATTATTTCGAAATGAAAAGTATATGTTTAAGGTGTGTTGAAATATACTAATGAGTTTTGTGAATGGAAAGAATTTGTGTGGAACAAGTAGGATACATCAAGTGGAAAGGATGTCTCAATTCGCACAAGATCCTACTTCAAACGCATGCTGCTACAAAACTATAACGACTTATGAGGTGATCTACCTATCAAATTAAATCCCTTTGAGTCTAGTTTCTAACTCTTCAAACCATTTCTCATTTGGACATTTCTACAAGAAGTTATGTTCAAATAGCCAAAGGAGGGCCTGTAGCTCGCTACAGAGCTCGCGAGGCCAGGTCTTAGCACCCTAGACCAGGATATATCTCTCGCGAGGCTAGGTCTGTAGCCAGATCTAGAATTTAAGAGTATCCATTTTCTTTTTTTTTTTAAACCTGACCCTATTCCGTTAAAACACATACCTCGGATCATTTTGTACATATTTTCTGATATTTTGAAAGTGAGAGAGAGAGGGTCCTAGAGGGAGAAGTGAATATTCATCAAAATTTCTCTTCAAGTCTCACTTCAAACCTTGAAGATTATCAAGATAGGCACCTAGGTCTTCTTCCTAAGAGGTAAGATTCTACACCCTAACCCTCAATTTCGAATTTTGTCTAGAATTGGGTAATTAGCAAGATAATTGTTGGGCATGAGAGTTGTTTATTTTACATGCATGTGTTATCAATGTGTGTAGGAAGATTGTTGAGATAAATATGGTAAAGATTGGGTTGTGGGATGATGGAATCCTCCATAAAAGGACCTTGAACCCTTAATGCACAGCTAGTGTTTGATAAAATGCTCAAATGAGCTAGAACCATAATCATCTTCCTAATTTTGATTCAATGTTTTATATTTCTACAATAGATTGAAGTCTCTATGAATTGCGAAATATTTTAGAGTTTATGGAAGCTTAATTGAGGTATGTTGGCTAAACTCTTCTCTTAAAATTGGATCCCACGATATTCATGTGAATTATGTAAGTCCCGAGTGGTTCATTATACAATTGGCTATTTCGAGTAAGATTGGATTGAAAGATTTATGTTCAACAAGTAATACAAATTCTTTATTTATGTTATGTTATCAATTGAGGACGAGTTAAAAAGTTGTGCATTAGAAATGTTCAACTTCAAGTTAAATTCAAATGTAGGCTATTATTCCAAATATTTGTGAAGAATCTCTATGTGCCTTAGACTCTTAATTACTCACATGTGTACTACATGCCTTGATTTGAATTGTTGTTGTTGTTGTTGATGGTGTTGATGTTAGAAAGTGAAAAAGTGAGCATGAAATACTAAATATGGCCAATGTGCCAAGAATGATCTTATAATTATGGCCATTAGTGCCAATGAAATGAAAAGATGTGAAAGTAATATTAAATACGATGATTGATATAAAAAGGTTGATGTCTCGAATAAGACAGCCTAGATGATCGGGTCGTGATCGGACACCATGCCGCACACATGGTGGTGATTGTGCTGAGAATTGTAATTGAAATGGTAATTGTGGTTCATGTTCTTAATGGATAGCCTAGCCAATCGGGCCGTGATAGAACTCTGTGTTAATGATGGTGGTATCGACATTGAGAGAAATTGTGGTTGATGTCTCTAATGAGATAGCCTAGTCGACCGGGTCGTGATCGGACTCCGTTCTGAGAGTACGGTGGTACTGGTATTGTGAATAATAGTATTGTGAATAATGGTATTGTGGACAATGGTATATCGATACTACAAATCTCCCAATGTGAGATATGGAAATTAATTGAAACACTGTCTTGATCCTAAATTGAGGTTTGATGTTGATTAAGTTTTCCATTGATATTATGATATTCTTGTTTGTATTATTTGTTCTATTTAGAGGGTGTTTAGTTATACATACTAGTGTTATTCGACGATACTAATGTTCCTTTTGCCGGGGGTGCTGCATCTTTATATGGATGCAGGTGGTTCCACAGTAGGAGATATTGATCAGTGATAGCAGTACACCTTCTTCCCAGCTGACTTGGTGAGCCCTACTTCATCCCGGGGTCATGAATCGTTTGTACTTTGTGTATTTTGTTTGAGGTATAGCCGGGGCCTTGTTGCCGGCATTATCATTGTATTCTTCTTTATCTATAGAGGCTCCGTAGACATAGTGTGGGTTGTGTATTGGTGCTGGGAAAGTCAAAATATTTTATTTTGTGGTTGTATTATTTGTCTATTTGAGACTTTAAAAATAATGAAACTATTGGTAATGAATTGGTATTGTAGACATGAATACCCTTTTGTCTACTTAATGAAAATTTGTATTATCTCCATTCGTGGATGAGTTTGGGTAGAATTAAATCTAACAGGCTTGCTCGGTCGGGTTCACTCGGTTGAGCGCCGGTCGCGCTCCTCGGTTTTGGGGCGTGACAAAGCTTTAATAAATGATTTTAATTGAAAACCCATTTAATTCTTTAAATCAAGACCTATGATTATGTCCTAAATTTTAGAAATTGAAAATGAGTTAGAGGCGTTTATTTCCCGATTCCTTTTGGGGTTTTCTCCTAATATAGGAGAACAACATACACAAAATTTGTGAGTTTCTAAGGAGTATTTCAGGAGTTATGGGACCCAACTAGTAGGGGTTGGACTCTTGGGTTATGAACACCCAAGAGCGATGTTTTGGCGAATTGGTTGAGCTATCGGACTCTGGTTGAGTTGGTTTTCATTCATGTGAGCTTGTATTAGTACGGGCTTTGCTTCGGCATTGACTTTTGTTGAGTTTTTGGGAAAAATGTAAAGATCATAGCTTTATTTATTATAATTGGTTTCTCTTGCATTATTTGATATTTTAAGTCATTTTTGGTTAGATTTGAGCCGTGTGGAGGTGAAGGTTTAGGGAAAAGCTATTTCGGAGGGTTGAATTGGCCTTGTTGAGGTAAGTGTTTTGCCTAACTTTGTGTGGGAGAACTACCCTTTAAGATTAGTATTGATTGATTCATTTGTGCTATGTGAAAGCTGTGTACGCAAGGTGACGAGTGGGTATACAGGTTGTACGTGGTATTTGCACGGTTTCGACTACTTAGACTATTTTCCATGCTTTAGTTGAAATGCCATATCACGTTCTAAATTCTCTTAGTTAATCTATTCTTGTTTGTGTTAGTCTATCCTTACATGCCTTAATTGACTTGTTTAAAACTTGTTCTACATCCTACTGGATAAATTGCCCTCATGCCTTAGTTGAACTTGATGCCACTTTTATTGTTACATGATGTCTCGTCATTGTTAATTATCATTATTTGAAGTTATTGTTCGTGTTATCCCCTTCATTCTTGCTTATCATTACTTGAAGTTATTGTTCATGTTATCTCCTTCTTTGTTGATTTCCACTATTTGAAGTCATTGTTATACGTTATCTCTTCCATTGTGAGTCATTTTTATTTAATATCGTGGTTATACATTATCTCATTGTTGAATTGTTGGTGTTGAGACTGTGAAGGTCGTTATCATGTTGGGGCAAAATTGTTATTGTTGAAACATCTTCCATGTTGGGAATTTTACATTCATTGTTGTTGTTGATATTCTTGTACCAATTGTGGTGGAGCCATGGGCTAATGTTACGAAAATATTGACATTATTGATTGTTGGCGAATTATGATATATGGGCACTTGTGGTGCGAGTTGTTATTGTAATGTGATATAGACGTGCATGCGGCGATATAAGGCTTGGGGTTAATGTGCATGCAACGGTATAATGTTGGACTTATGCGCGTGTTGCTTGTAGGGGAACTAAGTGAAGCCATGCGACGTCATAAGATTGGCTAAAGTGCATGTAGCTATTTCAAGAAAACTGTTTCTTAACCTATTTCAAATGTAAGGCTCACGCGGCTGTATAAGAAAAAATTGTGATTGAAATTGTGAAATCTGAATACGAGGCGGTACCTTGGTTGTGATATTCATTATACATTGCATGTTAGGACAACTTGTTGATTTGAACTGTCATTGTTCTTACTTCAATCATCTATCCGCATTTTGATTGTGTTTGGTTATTCGTTATTATCTTGGTGTTGTAACGATTGTGGTTTATTCTGTGACTCATGCATTCTACGTGATTTGTTGTGTTGCTTTAACATGCCAATCTATGCCTCCGTTATAACTCGGTGAATTGTTTGTCAATGTGAATTTATTTGCGTGGAGTCACTATATTATATTCTGTTGAGTTGTTGGTAACATAGTGGTTTAAATAAAAGAATTATTAATATGCTTTATTCTATGTGCCTCTTAAGATAGAACTCGTTATCTCACTCGGTGCCTTATTATTCTAAATGGTTGTCGTACTTTCACTATAATCGGGTTCTCAAATTATACTCATCACTCTGTTAGATGTTTACCTTACTTAAAATTGTTATCATGTTTTCTTTAACAAATTCTATATTTAATTTGTTAATTTAACTTATATTTTGCTTTGTTTAAAAATCATACATTTACTCAATTTTATTGATTTCGAAACTAAACCCATCTTTTACTTTGTTTCGTACAAATTGTAGATTATATTACTTTACTTGATTTCTAAAATAAACTCATTATTTCATTTGGCACCTTACCTTATTCAAGATTGTTTTTGTGTTTTATGATGTCTAAATATATCTTTCATTCATCTAAATTAATGTCTATCACGGTTGCAAAGTACATGGTAGCACGCGGGCTTTGCCATGCGAAGGTGGTTGTTATTGTGGGAACGAGGTGCCATATGTGTAAAATTTAGAAATTGTGATTCATGACTTGTGGTTTATGAGGTGTGGTGCCTTAGGGTAATTCTTGTTGTAAGTCCATGTGTTGGGGGCGATTTGATTATTTGAGTTGCCATCTATTTTTTCCTTATTTGAGTTCATTTACATCTCATCGGTGTTCTAATTATGTTGTTTTCTTTATTACTCGTTTACTACTTGCTGCCATTTGTGTTTATATTACTTCATTGTTGGTTGTAAATCAATACCTTTTTCACGTTTGTCTTACATTGATGTTCTTTCCATTGTAAGCTTATGTATATCTTGAACAAGTTTCTATGTCTAGTAGGTGTATTGACTTAGCCTCGTTAGTACTCTACAAAGGTAGGCTTGATATTTACTGGGTACCGTTGTGGTGTACTCATGCTATGCTTCTGCACATTTTTGTGCAGATTCAAGTATTCTGATTGTTTTGTTAAGAGTTGCGTCTGTGCGGTGGGAGACTTCAAGGTATACCTGCTTGATAGTCGCAGGCCTCAGAGTCACCATCTTACTTCATTATGCTACTGTTAAATTGTAATTCAAAACAATATTGTGTTTAGAAATTCTAGTGTGTTTTAGTAGTGCTTATGACTTCGTACTACCGGTTTTGGGAAATGTATAACTATTGGCTGCTTGTGGCTATGTATGTCATTTTATGGTTTATGATAAACGATTAAATAGTTCAATTATATTATTAAATCAGCAAGTGTTAGGCTTACCACGTCTTAGAGACTGGTGCCATCATGACATCCTAAGGTGGTAATTTGGGGTCATGACAAAACCAATACTAAATCTCGATGACCCATAACTTGCTGAGTCCAAATATGTAATTAGATTCCAAAATCGAGTCCAAATGAGTATTCAATTTCCCAAAATACATACACCCTCTTAAAGTGTAAACAAAACCCCAAATTTCATCTCAAAATTCTATATTTTGGGTGTTAATAATTCATGTAGATTCTTGAAATAATACCACAAATGAATAGAAATCACTTACCCCAAAGTTTTGTATGAAAATCCCAAGGCAAAAACACCCCTATCCAAGTCTAGGGTTCAAAATATGAGAGAATAAATCATAAATCCGAAATAACATCCTATATGGCCTGTCAAACATTACATATCACGATTGCGAGACACTGCTCCGCAATCGCGAAATACAACCAAGTCACTGCCTGAAATAACAAATCGTGAACGCGAAAGAACCATTGCGAACGCGATGACTATTGGCCACCCGCTTACGCGAATGTGGACACTACCCACGAACGCAAAGTAAACTACCCAAGTTCCAATCACTTAAACGTGAACGTGATCACCAGGTACGAGAATGGGAAGAACAATCTCCCGCTTGCTTCATCCTTTACGTGACCGCAAACCACCACATGCGAATGCGGAGCTTCTGAACCCCAACACGATGCGAATGTACAAAATTATCCGCAAACGCTATGGACAAATGACAGCTTGCCAAATCCTTCTCCGCGATTGCGAGTCTCACTCCGTGATTGCGATGCACTGCAACACACCAGTACATCAACTATTCCAAACTCAACCAAAAATTCTAAAACTACCCTGAATTAGACCCAAGCCCTCGAGACCCCGTTCAATCATACCAAAAATTCTAAATACCTCATACAAACTTATCCAAGGGCTCGATACACCATAAATAAAATCAAAAACAAGGAATAGAAGATCAATGATTCTCTTAACTTTCTAACTTTCAAACCTTCAAACATCGCCGAACGTTTCCAAATCAGACGTAAACATTCAGGATCACAACCAAACTTTGCACACAAGTTCCAATCAACGAAATGAACTTGTACTAGGTCTCATAAGCACAATAGGAGTACGATAACACCTTAAATAGCCAACTTTCAACAAATAAAGCCAAAACCTTCTTTGAACATCCAAATTCAATTCCGAGCATACGACCAGGTTCAAAATCACCATACAAACCTATTGGAACCATCAAATCCCGAATCCGAGGTCATTTACCCAAAAGTTAACCCTTGGCCAACTCTTCCAACTTAAAGCTTCCAAATTGGGAATCACTCTATCAAATCATTTCCCGAACCACTCAAAAATAAAAACCAACCATATACGTAAGTCATAGTATATCATATGAATCCACTCGAAGTCATAAATCATAGAATGAAGTGCCAGAACGCAAAACAATGGTCGGGACATTGCAATGTTGTTGTAGGCAAACTCTGCCAAAGGAAAAAACTTATCCTACTCGCCCCCGAAATCAATGTCATAGGTCCTCAACATATCCTCAAGGATCTGATTAGTCCGTTCGGACTGGCCATCTGTTTACGGTTGAAATACAATACTGATCTCCCCCTACATGCCCAACTCACAATGAACAGCTCTCCAAAAGTGTGAAGTGAACTGCGTGTCGCGGTCTAAAATGATATAAATTGGCACAACATGCAAACGAGCAATCTCACCGATATATATCAGAACCAACCGCTCTGAAGTGTAGGAAGTCATCACCGGAATGAAATGCGCGGACTTTTTTGATCTACCCACAATGACCCAAACAACATCATACTTCCTCAAAGTCCGTGGTGCATACAACAAAGTCCATAATAATCCGCTCCCACTGCCACTCGGTATCACCAACCTCTTAGTCAAACCACTCAATTTCTGATATTCATACTTCACCTACTAGCAATTCAAGAACTGTGAGACATGCCCAATAATGTCTTTATTCATCTTCCGCCACCTGCTTCAAGTCAAAATACATCTTTGTGACACTTGGATGAGTAGAATAATGTGATCTATGTGCCTCCTCGAGAATAAACTCTCTCAAACAATGAACATTCGGAACACAAATATGACCATGACGTCGTATAACACCATCATCTACAATCAAAACCTTCTCAACACCACCCGGATGCACCATGTCTTTCTATACTAGCAAGTGAGGGTCATCAAACTAGAGATCCTTGATGTGCTCCAACAAAGATGACTGCGCAACAACATAATAAAGAACCCTACTAAGCTCCGAAATATCCAACTTCACGAATCTGTTAGCCAAGGCCTGCACATCCATAGACAATAGTTTCTCCAGAGGTGGTAAAAATGCCAAATTTCCCATATACTCCGCCTTCCTACTCAAGGCACCATCCACCATATTTGCCTTTCCCGAATGACACAAAATAGTGATATTATATTCTTTCAAAAACACCAACAATCTCCGCTGCCTCAAATTCAAATCCTTTTGCTTGAAAAAATGCTACAGACTCCGATGGTTAGTGTAGACCTCCCATGACACGTCGTACAAGTAGTCCCTCAAAATCTGGAGCGCGTGCACAATATCTACCAGCTCCAAATCATGCAAATGATTGTTCTTCTTATGGATCTTCAACTGACGAGATGCGTATGTAATCATCCTACCATCCTTCATCGATACTGCGCCAAGTCCAATATATGAAGTATCATAACCCCAAACCCATGGGCAACACCGACACTGGATCTGTAGTCAAAGTAGTCTTGAGCTTCTGAAAGCTCTTCTCATACTCATCAGACCATCTAAAATGAGCACCCTTCTTCCATAGAAGAGAACCCCTCCACAAAATGGCAATAATAGCCCGCCAAACCCAAAAAACTCCGAAACTTTGTAGATGAAGTAGGTCTAGGCCAATTTTGAACTGCCTCAATCTTCTTAGGATCAATCTTAATACCACCACATGACACAACATGACCCAAGAATGCAACTGAGTCTAACCAGAACTCACACTCTAAAAATATGGCACAATCCGCAGGTGTTGCTCATGCTCTTCTCTACTATGAGAGTAAACCTGAATATCATCAATTAATATAATCACAAAGAAATCCACGTAAGGCTTGAATACTCGGTTCATCAAATCCATGAAATCAAACCAAGTGACACCACCAAGAACTCATGATGATCATAGCGAGTCCTAAAAGCTGTCTTAGGGACATTAGATGCCCTAAACTTCACCTGATGGTAGCCAGATCTCAAATCAATCTTGGAGAACACCTTGACATCGTTAAGCTGACCAAAAAAGCATCAATCCTAGGCAATGGATACTTGTTATTGATAGTAACCTTGTCCAACTGCCGATAGTCAATGCACATTCTCATAGAGCCATCTTTCGTCTTCACAAACAACACTGATGCACCCTAAGGGAAAACACTCGGTCTAATGAACCTTTTATCAAGCAAATCCTGCAATCCTTTTATTCCTTCAACTCATATGGAGCCATACGGTATAGTGGAATAGAAATAGGTTGGGTTCATGGAATCAAGTCAATACAAAAGTCAATATCCATATCGGGAGGCATGCCCGATAAATCTGGAGGAAACACATTGGGAAACTCTCTCACAACCGGCACTAAATCTATAGAAGGAACATCTGCACTACAATCCCGAATATAAGCCAAATATGCTAAGCCTCTCTTCTCAATCATATGTCGAGCCTTCAAAAATGAAATCACCATACTCGTGGAATGGCCAAGGGTCCCTCTACACCCTAGACTAGACAGCCTCGGCATAGTTAAGGTCACAGTCTTGGCGTGACAATTTAAGATAGCATGATACGGGGACAAGCAAATCCATACCGAAAATAATCTCGAAATCCACCATATCCAATAATAAAGATCAACTATAGTATCAAAACCATTAACAGTTACAAGACAAGATTAGTACACCCAATCAACTACTATAGAATACCCAAACGGTATAGACACATAAACAAGAATATCAAGAGAATCACGAGGTATACTCAAGTGCGATGAAAAATATGAAGACACATATAAAAAAGTAGAACCCAGGTCAAACAATATCGAAGAGTCTCTATGAATGATGGAGATAATACCTGTAATGGCTGCATTAGACGACTCTGCCTCTGGTCTACCGGGAAATACATATAACACAGGATTGAGCCCCACCAACCAGTCCTCCACTTCTAGGGTGACCTTTCATTGACTGGCCTCCACCCTAGCTGGTTGACCCCTACCTCCAGCAATCTTAGCGTGTGGTGTAGCAACCGGTGCCAAAATCATGGCATGAGTACTCTGTTGTGGCATATTGCTCTACAGCCTAGGACAAAACTTCCTAACATGACATGCATGTCCGCACTTAAAGCAACTTCTCGGCTGGTGTGGTTACCGAATCTGAAGTTGTCTTTGACAACCAGAATGACCAATATAGTAACTTTAAATTGGAGGTGCTTTTAAAGGAGCCGGAGGTGCACTGTTACGACCCAAAACCCTAACATGTCGTGATGGCACCAATCGATGGTACTAGGCAAGCAGATTTTTCAAAATACTTCAAATGTTTCACAAAATAAACCAGAAGCTTGATATGACAGAGTTTTCATAAAAATAGAAGTTAAACTCAAAATACAACACGGAAAAATAGCCCCAAACATCGGGGTCAAGAGCATCTAAACAACCAGTCTAAGAAACAATGTCTACAAGAGTCTGTGTCTAAATGCCAATACAGAAATGAAAGACAACAAGAAAGGAGAGACAAGGACTGCAAACGCTAGCAGCTACCTCGTGAATCTCCGATACTCAACCACGCATGAGATCAACGTCCTCTGTGACCGGATATACATGGATCTGCACATGAAGTACAAGGTGTAGCGTGAATACAACCAATCAATAAGTAACAAAAATAAATAAGGAACTGAGATGTAGTGACGAGCTATACAATTACCGTTCACTTCAGTAATTTCCGCAATGCAAGTAGACATGATTCAATTCCGGTAATATAAGTTAAGTTAGTTGTACATTTACTAAGTTTAGATAAACTGGATACAATATTTTCCAAAAGTTCAGAACAATGACAAAATTCAGCTAAGTGCAGCAACAAAAGAAACAAATGCAACCTCTTAGGGTAACAATCACTCAAGCTCTCAATAGCTCAAACACTCGGCTCTCAGCCCTCAATAATCACACTCACTAGGTACCTACGCTCACTGGGGGTGTACAGACTCTGGAGAGGCTCCTTCAGCCCAAGCACTATATGGATGCGCCATGCAACCCAATCCAATCATATAAGTATCCATAAGGCTCGTTGCGGCGTGCAACCCAATCCATAATCCATAAATAGCCATAAGGCTCGTTGTGGCATGCAACCCGATCCACAATCCATAAATAACCATAAGGCTCGTTGCGGCGTGCAACCCAATCCATAATCCATAAATAGCCATAAGGCTCGTTGTGGCATGCAACCCGATCCACAATCCATAAATAACCATAAGGCTCGTTGCGGCGTGCAACCCAATCCATAATCCATAAATAGCCATAAGGCTCGTTGTGGCATGCAACCCGATCCACAATCCATAAATAACCATAAGGCTCGTTGCGGCGTGCAACCCAATCCATAATCCATAAATAGCCATAAGGCTCGTTGTGGCATGCAACCCGATCCACAATCCATAAATAACCATAAGGCTCGTTGCGGCGTGCAACCCAATCCATAATCCATAAATAGCCATAAGGCTCGTTGTGGCATGCAACCCGATCCACAATCCATAAATAACCATAAGGCTCGTTGCGGCGTGCAACCCAATCCATAATCCATAAATAGCCATAAGGCTCGTTGTGGCATGCAACCCGATCCACAATCCATAAATAACCATAAGGCTCGTTGCGGCATGCAACCCGATCCATATACACTGACATAGCTCATAGCTCGGCACTGAGGCCCTATCTCAATCACTAAACTCTACAGACTCTCGGCTCTCAGAAATCATACAAATCAGCCCAAAATAGATGATAACAAATATAAACAAGAAAATAAGAGGAAATGGGGATATGACACGTAAGTAAAACTGTGACTGAGTACAAGACAACAAATAGCAGCTAATTCAACAAGTACCCGACTGTTGCCGGTCCCAACAGTGATATCATATGACCTAAGCATGGTTTCTAACATGAATGGCAGCAAAATTTCTAGAAGACAGAGGGAACACTTAATTAACAATAAGCTATTCGACTTTACAGTCCCACAGGACGGACCAAGTCACAATCACCCATAGTGCATGTCCACACGCCCGTCACCTAGACTGTTATTTACCTCAAACCGCACAAAATCCTACTCCGAAATGCCTTTGCCCCTCGCATCAGTCTCCAAATGCCTCGAATCTATCCAGAAGCAGTACAATATAATTAATATAGGCTAAAGGCACCAATTCTACAAGAAAAACACGAAATTATAAGCCAAAATCCGAAATAGGCTCAACCGGGGCTCACATCTTGAAATCCGACGAAAGTCACAAAACCCGAAAGCCCATTCACGCACGAGTCTAACCATACTAAATTTATCAAAATCTGACACCATTTAGTCATCCAAATCCCCAAAATGCACTCTCCAATTTCACTAGCCATAAACCCCCAAATGTCACCTCAAAAACTCACCAATTAGGTGAAACATCAGTGGGTAAACATCATTATTGAAGACAAATGGACACAAGGAGCTTACCTCAGTAATCACTTCAAAATCCTTCTCAACATCCTCCAAAATCTGAGTTCAAAATAGTAAAAATGGTGAAAACTCTCGAAGTCCCGTATTTATATGCGCCCAGGCCTTTCGCATATGCGGCCTTATTTCCGCACCTGTGGAACCGCTCCTGCACTTAAATATCTGCACCTAAAGAACCCACTAAAAGCACTGGGCTCGCACCTGCGCTCCATGTCTCACACCTGTGCTCCAGGTCTCGCACCTGTGGAGTCGCTTCTGGGCCCTTTGTCTACTTCTGCGAAAATGCCCAAACTTTCCCTTTTCACATCAGCGGGCCATCCTCGCATCTACGGGCTCGTAGATACGCATCCTTTCTCGCACCTGCTCTCCCTGCCCTTCCTAGCGTTGCCCGCATCTGCGGCCTCCTCTTTGCTTCTGCGGGTCCGCACCTGTGGTCTCCCCACCGCAGGTGCGAAACACCAGAACACCATAAAGCTCAGCAATTGCCTAAGTCCCAATTTCAACCCGTTAAGCATTCGAAATACACCCGATGCCCCCCCAGACCTCAACCAAACATACTAATAAGTCTTATAACCCAATACGAACTTAGTCGAACCCTCAAATCACTCCAAACAACATCAAAACACAGATTACACCCAAATTCAAGCCTAATGAACTTCTAAACTTCCAAATTTGACAAACGATGCCAAAACCTATCAAACCACGTCCGATTGACCTCAAATTTTGCACACAAGTCATAAATAACACCACGAACCTACTCCAATTCCCGAAAATCCAATCCAACCCCGATATCAAAATTTCCACTCTCGGTCAAATTTGCCAAAAATTCCAACTTTCACCAATTCAAGCCTAATTCTACTATGGACCTCTAAATCACATTCTGCACGTGCTCTTAAGTCCAAAATCACTTAACGGAGCTAACGGAATGATCAAAATTCAAATCCGACGCCGTTTACACATATGTTGATATCCGGTCGACTTTCCTAACTTAATCTTCTAATTAAGAGATTAAGTTTCTCAATTCACTCTGACATCACTCCGGACCCGATCCAACCAACCTGGTATGTCATATAACAGCTGTAGAACACAATAGAAGTAGAAAATAGGGAAACAGAGCTACAAATCTCGAGACGACCGGTCGGGTCGTCACATCCTCCCCCTCTTAAACAAATGTTCGTCCTCGAATGAGTATAGAGACATACCTGAAGTGGTAAAAAGATGAGGATAACTGTTGCGCATATCATGCTCGGTCTTCCAAGTCGCCTCCTCAACCGGCTGACCCCTCCACTGAACCTTCACAGAAGTAATGTTCTTTGACCTCAGCTTCCAAACCCGCCTGTCCAAAATAGCCACTGGTTCCTCAACATAAGATAGATCCTTGTCCAACTGGACTGAGCTGAAATCCAACACGTGAGACATATCGCTGTGATACTTCCAGAGTATAGAAACATGGAATACTGGGTGAACTCCCGCTAGCCTGGGAGGTAAAGAAAGTTCATAAGCAACCTCCCCAATTCACCGCAACACCTCAAAGGGACCAATGGACCTTGGGCTCAGCTTGCCCTTCTTCTCGAACCACATAACGCCCTTCATAGGCAAAACCCAGAGCAAAACCTGATCTCCAACCACGAATGCAACATTGCGAATCTTCCGATCCGCATAACTCTTCTATCTGGACTGGGCTGTGCGTAGTCTATCCTGAATCACCTTAACCTTCTCCAGAGCATCCTGAACCAAGTCTGTACCCAATACTCTAGCCTCACCCGGCTCGAACCAACCCACTGGAGACCTACATCGCCTACCATACAGAGGCTCACACGGTGCCATCTGGATGCTCGACTGATAACTGTTGTTGTAAGCAAACTCCTCTAGAGGCAAGAACTGATCCCACGAACACACAAACTCCATCACACACGCACGAAGCATATCCTTTAATATCGGAATAGTACGATCAGATTGTCCGTCTGTCTGAGGGTGAAATGCTGTGCTCAACTCCACTTGAGTACCCAACTCATGTTGTACAGCCCTCTAGAATCATGATGTAAACTGCGTACCCCTGTCAGAGATGATAGATACCGGTACGCCATGAAGCCTGATGATCTCACGGATATACACTCGAGCCAGCTACTCGGAAGAATAGGTAGTCTTCACAGGACTGAAATGAGCTGGCTTGGTCAGCCTATTCACAATCACCCAACCTACATCAAATCTCCGCTGAGTCCGTGGGAGTCCAACAACGAAATCCATAGTGATCCGCTCCCACTTCCACTCCGTAATCTCTAACTTCTGAAGCAACTAACCTGGTCGCTGATGCTCATACTTCACCTGCTAGCCATTTAGGCACTGAGCTACATACTCCACTATGTCCTTGTTCATTCTCCTCTACGAGTAATGCTGTCTCAAGTCCTGATACATCTTCGCGACACTCGGATGAATAGAATACCGCGAACTGTGAACCCCTTGGAGAATCAACTCACGCAAACCATCTACATTGGGCACACATAGCCTGCCCTGCAACCTCAATGCACCATCATCCCCAATAGTGACCTTCTTAGCATCACTGTGTTGGACCGTGTCCATAAGGACAAACAGATGAAGGTCATCATACTAACGCTCCCTGATACAATTATAAAGAAAAGTCCGAGAGACCACACAAGCCAATACTCTACTCGGCTCAGAAATATCCAATCTAACAAACTGGCTAGCTAAGGCCTGAACATCCAGCACCAATGGCCTCTCTGTTGCTGGTAGATATGCTAAGCTCCCCAAACTCTTCGCCCGACGACTCAAGGCATCGTCCACTATATTGGCCTTCCTAGGATGGTACAAAATGGTGATATCATAGTCCTTAAGATCTCCAACCACCTCCGCTGATGCAAGTTAAGATCCTTCTATTTGAACAGATGCTACAAACTCCGATGATCAGTGTAAATCTCATAATGGACCCCGTACAACAAATAGTGTCGCCAAATTTGCAAGGCATGAACAATAGCTTCTGACTCAAAGTCGTGGACATGATAGTTCTTCTCATGTGGCTTCAACTATCGCAAAGCATAAGTAAATACTCTACCTTCCTACATCAGAAAACACCAAATATCAATCCGTAAGGTATCACAATACACTTTGTAAGAACCAGAAGCTAATGATAGAACAAGAACTGGAGTCGTGGTCAAAGCAGTATTGAGCTTCTGAAAGCTCTCCTCGCACTCAACCGACCACCGGAAAGGAGCACCCTTTTGGGTCAATTTAGTTAAGGGAGATGCAATAGATGAGAAACCCTCCACAAAACGATGGTAATAACCAGCCAAACCGAGAAAACTCCGAATCTCTGTGGCTGAGGACGGTCTGGGCCTGCTATGAACCTCTTCTATCTGCTTCGGATCTACCTGGAAAACCTCACTAGACACCACGTGCCCCAAGAATGCCATTGAACTGAGCCAAAACTAACACTTGGAGAACTTTGCATAAAGTTTCTCCTCCTTCAACTGCTGTAACACAATCCTCAGATGCTGGGCATGCTCATCTCGGCTACGAGAGTACACCAGGATGTAATCAATGAATACAATAACGAACGAGCCAAGATAAGGCTGAAACATATTGTTCATGAGATGCATGAACGCTGCTGGGGCATTGGTCAGCCCAAAAGACATCACAAGGGACTCATAATAGCCATATCGGGTCCTGAAAGCTGCCTTAAGAATATCTGAGTCCCGAATCTGCAGCTGGTGATACCCTGACCTCAAATAAATCTTGGAAAACACCCTCGCTCCCTGAAGCTGGTCAAACAGATCATCAATACGTGGAAAAGGATACTTGTTCTTGATTGTGACCTTGTTCAACTGCGTGTAATCAATGCACATTCTCATAGTACCATCCTCCTTCTTTACAAATAGAACTAGTGCACCCCAAGGTGACACGCTAGGCCGGACAAACCCCTTATCAAGGAGTTCCTGAAGTTGTTCCTTACATTCCTTCAACTCCGCCGGTGCCATACGATACGGTGGAATAGAAATGGGCTGAGTGCCCGGCACCAAATCAATACCGAAGTCAATATCCTTGTCAGGTGGCATGCCCGACAGGTCTGCAGGAAACATATTCGAAAAATCTCGCACCAGCGGAACAAAATCAATAGCAGAGGTCTCTGCACTAACATCCATCACAAAGGCCAAATAAGATAGACAACCCTTCTCAACCATCCGTTGAGCCTTAAAGTATGAAATCACTCTACGGGGAACATAGTTTATAGAGCCTCTCCAGTCAACCCTCGTCAACACCGGCATCGCCAACGTTACGATCTTAGCATGACAATCTAGAACAACATGATATGGAGATAACCAATCCATAACCAAAATAACGTCATAATCGACCATACTAAGCAACAAGAGATCTATTCTGGTCTCGGGACTCCCAATAGTCACCACACATGACCGATATACATGGTCCACAATAATAGTATCGCCCACTAGAGTAGATACATGAACAGATAAAACTAGAGACTCACGGAGCATATCCAAATAATGAGAGAACTCCCCCTCTTAGGCGGCCCCTAGCTGACTGAGCTCCACCCCGAGCTAGCTGAGCGGGTGGTGAAGAAACTGGTGCTGATGTCATAGACTGCCTCCTCATGTGACCAAACTCAGCACACTCATAGTAACTCCTCGGTGCTGGTGCTGGGAACTGAAGGGAGCCCCGAGCACTAGGATAACTGGTAGAAGGACCTGGCATAGACGAGCCCTGACTTGATGGAGCACGGGACAAACTCTGAGAAGGGAGAGCACTGAGAGATGAATGGCCATGCTAATAACTATATGAACCATGGCAAGATGATGCACCACAGTGAATTGGGCGAGCCGTTTGAGCATGTCTGAAAGTATGACCCCTTCCGTGGTGGAACTGAGCCCCAAAAGGAACACCGCTAAATCCACCATATCCACGAGGCCTCTTGGCCTCCCTTTCAACCCGCTCTTGGCTGCGAACCATCTCAATCTGACGAGCAATGTCGACAACCTCATCAAAAGTAGCACCAGACACTCTCTCTCTAGTCATAAGTAATCACAGCTAAAAAGTGAGGCCATCTATGAACCTCCTGATCATCTCCCTGTCTGTGGGAACCAACCAGATAGCATGACGGGCCAACTCAGAAAATCTCATCTCATACTGCGTCACAGACATATCGCCCTGACACAGCTGCTCGAACTGCCTGCGTAGCTCCTCTCTACTGGACTAAGGCACGAACTTCTCCAGGAATAGACCGGAGAACTGCTGCTAGGTAAGGGGTGCTGCGTCGACCGGCCTACGCCTCTCGTAATCCTCCCACCAACTGAAAGCGGACCTAGAAAACTGAAACGTAGTGAATGAGACCCCACTGGTCTCTAGAATACCTGCTGTACGGAGTATTCTCTGACACCTGTCCAAGAAGCCCTGTGCATCCTCTCCCTCGGTACCACTGAAAGATGGAGGCTGGAGTCTCCCAAACCTCTTCAATCGACGCTTCTCATCATCGGGCATAACCGAAACCACAAAGTCCTGGTATCTGGAGTCCCTATACCATCTGCTTTGGTGTGCGGGCGGCAGGAGTCTGAGCACCTCCTCCGGCCTGAGAAGTGTCTGCTGCGATCAAAACAAATACCGCTTGAGTAAGACTGGTACACGCGGTCAGAATCTGAGCTAAGGCCTCCTGAAGTCCTAGAATCACAATAGGCACAGGTGGTGCCTGAGCTAGTCCCACAGGCTTATCCACAACTGGAGCCTGCTCCTAAACTGGGGAAACTGGTGGATCTGCAGGTGCTGCCCTAGTTGCAGTGCAAGATGCACCTCTGCCCCTACTGCGGCCTCTACCGTGACCTCGGCCTCTTGCGGCCCTGACTGGTGGTATTGGTTGCTGTCCATCCGACCCTGTAGCACGCATTCTCACCATCTCTGAGAAAATAGAACAATAGAAATTCAGTTACCAGAATCAAACGATTCGCACGACAAGAATTCAAGAATGTAAAATTTCCTAAGGGTTTGGCAGCCTCTTGAAGATAAGTACATACGTGTCTGTACCGATCCGCAAGACTCTACTAACCTGCTCATGACTCATGAGACTTATGTAACCTAGTCTCTGATACTAACTTGTCACGACCCAAAACCCTAACATGTCATGAGGTGCCTATCGATGGTACTAGGCAAGCCGATATTTCAAAATACTTTAAATATTTCACAAAATAAACCAGAAGCTTGATATGACAGAGTTTTCATATAAAGAGGAGTTAAACTCAAAATACAACGCGGAAGAATATCCCCAAACATCGGGGTGTCACCAAGCAAGAGCATCTAAATTACCAGTCTAAGAAATAGTGTCTACAAGAGTCTGTGTCTAAATGCCAAAACAGAAAGAAAGATAACAAGAAAGGAGAGACAAGGCCTGCGAACGCCAGCAACTACCTCGTGAATCTCTGATACTCAACCACACACGAGATCAGCATCCTTCATGACCTGATACACCTGGATCTGCACATGGAGTGCTGGGGGTAGCGTTAGTACAACAAACTCAATAAGTAACAAAAATAAATAAGGAACTGAGATGTAGTGACGAGCTATACAATTATCATTCACTTCAGTCATTTCCGCAATGAAAGTAGACATGATTCAATTTCGAAAATATACGTTAAGTCAGTTGTACATTTACTATGTTCAGATAAACCGGATACAGTAGTTTCCAGAATTTCAGAACAATGACATAATTCAGCTAAGTGCAGCAACAAAGGAAACAAATGCAACCTCTCAGGGTAACAATCACTCAAGCTCTCAATAGCTCAAACACTCGGCTCCCAGCCCTCAATAATCACACTCAATAGGTACCTACGCTCACTGGGGGTGTACAGACTCCGGAGGGGCTCCTTCAGCCCAAGTGCTATATCGCTGCGACATGGAGCCCCATCCAATCATATAAGTAGCCATAAGGCTCATTGCGGCATGCAACCCGATCCACAATCCATAAATAGCCATAAGGCTCATTTCGGCGTGCAACCCGATCCACAATCCATAAATAGACATAAGGCTTGTTGCGGCGTGCAACTCGATCCATATACACTCACATAGCTCACATAGCTCACAACTCGACACTCAGGCCCTATCTCAGTCACTAACCTCTCCAGCCTCTCGGCTCTCAGAAATCATACAAATCAGCCCAATAGAGATGATAACAAGTATCAACAAGAAAATAAGAGAAAACAGAGATATGACTCGCAAGTAAAACTGTGAAAGAGTAAAAGACAACAAATAGCAGCTAATTCAACAAGAACCTGACCCATGCGAGTCTTAACAATGATATCATATGGCTTAAGCATGGTTTTTAACATGAATGGTAGCCAAATTTCTAGAAGACATAGGGAACAAATAATTAAGAATAAGTTGTTCGACTTTACAGTCCCACGGGATGGACCAAGTCACAATCCCTCACGGTGCACGCCCCGTCACCTAGCATGTCCGTCACCTCCAAAATAATCACCTCATACCAAAATCCGTGGTTTCATACCCTCATGACCAGATTTAAGACTGTTACTTATCTCAAACCGCGCAAAATCCTACTGTAAAATGCCTTTGCCCTTCGATTCAGTCTCTACATGCCTCAAATCTAGCCACAAGCAGTACGATATAATTAATATAGGCTAAAGGAACCAATTCCACAAGAAAACACAAAATTATAAGCCAAAATCCGAAATAGGCTCAACCCGATCCCGGGGCCCACGTCTAGAAATCCGATGAAAGTCACAAAACATGAAACAAATTCACTCACTAGTCTAACCATACCAAATTTATCAAAATCCGACACCATTTAGTCATCCAAATCCCCAAGATTCACTCTCCAATTTCCCTAACCCTAAACGCCCAAATTTCACCTCAAAAACTCACCAATTACGTGAACAATCAGTGGGAAAACATCATTATTGAAGATAAATGGACACAAGGATCTTACCTCAGCAATCACTTCAAAATCGTCTTAACATCCTCCAAAATCCGAGTTCAAAATAGTGAAAATGGTTAAAAATCTCGAAGTCCCGTATTTATATGCTCTACCTAGGCCTTTCGCACCTGCGGCCTTATTTCTGCACCTGCGAAACCACTCCTGCGCAAAAATATCCGCACCTGCAGAACCCACTAAAAACACTGGGCTCGCACCTGCGCTCCAGGTCTCGCACCTGCAGAGTCGCTTCTGCGGAAATGCCCAAACTTTCCCTTTTCGCATATGCGGGCCATCCTTGCATCTGCGGAATCGCAGATGCGCATC
Source organism: Nicotiana otophora (assembly GCA_000715115.1). Lineage (NCBI taxonomy): Eukaryota > Viridiplantae > Streptophyta > Magnoliopsida > Solanales > Solanaceae > Nicotiana > Nicotiana otophora. The sequence continues at coordinate 28,037 of AWOL01S0018385.1, forward strand.
CTTACTCGCACTTGCACCCCCTACCCTTCCTTGCCTTACCCACATCTGCGACCTCCTCTTCTCTTCTGCAGGTCCGCACCTACGGTCTCCCCACCGCAGGTGTGAAACACCAGAACACCAGAAAACTCAGCAATTGCCTAAATCCCAATTTCAAACCGTCAAGCATCCGAAACACACCTGAGGCCCTCGTGACCTCTACCAAACATATAAAAAAGTATTATAACCCAATATTAACTTATTCGAATCCTCAAATCACCCCAAACAACATCAAAATACGGATTGCACCCGGATGCAAGCCTAATGAACTTCTAAACTTCTAAATTCCACAAACTACGCCGAAACTTATCAAACCACGTTTGATTGAGCTCAAATTTTGCACCCAAGTCATAAATAACACTATGAACCTACTCCAATTCTCGGAAATCCGATCCGACCCCGATATCAAAATTTCCACTCTCAGTCAAATTTGCCAAAATTCTAACTTTCGCCAATTCAAGCCTAATTTTACTACGGACCTCCGAATCACATTTCGGATGCACTACTAAGTCCAAAGTCACCTGACGGAGCTAAAGGAACTATCAAAATTCAAATCTGAGGCTGTTTACACATATGTCGACATCCGATCGACTTTTCCAACATAAGCTTCCAATTAAGAGACTAAGTGTCTCAATTCATTCTGACATCACTCCAGACACGAACCAACCAACCCGGTATGTCATATAACAGTTGTAGAACATAATAGAAGAAGAAAATGGGGAAAACGGGCTACAACTCTCGAGACAACCGGTCGGGTCGTCACATGCACTGAATGCTTACTACTCGAAATGAGATCCATAAACAGCATACCGACCTAGTGTACCACGTGAAATCTGGAGTGCTGACTGAACTGGCCGGATAACATGATCCCTACCAAAACAACCCTTGCCTCCAAATGAATCACCACTAAAATCACCATTATCATGAGGCCTCTTATCATTCCCTAGCCACGAATCTAATCAATCCTCCTAGCAATCTCAACCGCCTGATTAAAAGAAGTCTCAATCTCCACCTCTCTAGATATCTTAAGTCTGATACCATAGGTAAGACCCACTATGAACCTTAGCACCTTCTCCCTCTCAATAGGGATCAAGATAGCTGCATGACAAGAAAAATCAACAAACCTCATCTCATACTGGGTGATTGTTATACTACCATGCTATTGACGCTCAAACTAGTGGCATAACTCATCTCTCTGAGTGAGTGGAATGAAATTCTCCAAGAATAACTGTGAAAACTAAGCCCAAGTAAGAGGAGGTGATCTTGATGGTTTGTCTAGCTCATAAACCTTCCAACACCTCTTGGATGAACCATGCATCTGAAAGACGGAAGCTACCTCGTGAATCTCCGATACTCAACCACGCACGAGATCAGCGTCCTCCGTGACCGGATACACCTGGATCTACACATGAAGTGCAGGATGTAGCGTGAGTACAACCAACTCAATAAGTAACAAAAATAAATAAGGAACTGAGATGTAGTGACAAGCTATACAATTACTATTCACTTCAGTCATTTTCGCAATGAAAGTAGACATGATTCAATTCCGGAAATATAAGTTAAGTCAGTTGTACATTTACTATGTTCAGATAAACCGGATAGAGTATTTTCCAGAATTTCATAACAATGACATAATTCAGCTAAGTGCAGCAACAAAGGAAACAAATGCAACCTCTCAGGGTAACAAGCTCTCAATAGCTCAAACACTCGGCTCCCAGCCCTCAATAATCAGACTCAATAGGTACCTACGCTCACTGGGGGTGTACAGACTCCGGAGGGGCTCCTTCAGCCCAAGTGCTATATCGCTGCGACGTGGAGCCCCATCCAATCATATAAGTAGCCATAAGGCTCATTGCGGCATGCAACTCCGATCCACAATCCATAAATAGCCATAAGGCTCATTTCGGCATGCAACCCGATCCACAATCCATAAATAGACATAAGGCTTGTTGTGGCGTGCAACTCGATCCATATACACTCACATAGCTCACAGCTCAACACTCAGGCCCTATCTCAGTCACTAACCTCTCCAGCCTCTCGGCTCTCAGAAATCATACAAATCAGCCCAATAGAGATGATAACAAGTATCAACAAGAAAATAAGAGGAAACAGAGATATGACTCGCAAGTAAAAATGTGAAAGAGTAAAAAATAGCAAATAGCAGCTAATTCAACAAGAACCCGACCCCTGCGAGTCTTAACAGTGATAGTTTTTAACATGAATGGCAGCCAAATTTCTAGAAGTCATAAGGAACAAATAATTAAGAATAAATTGTTCGACTTTACAGTCCCACGGGATGGACCAAGTCACAATCCCTCACGGTGCATGCCCCGTCACCTAGCATGTCCGTCAACTCCAAAATAATCACCTCATACCAAAATCCATGGTTTCATACCCTCATGACCAGATTTAAGACTGTTATTTACCTCAAACCGTGCAAAATCCTACTCTAAAATGCCTTTGCCCCTCGAATCAGTCTCCAAATGCCTCAAATCTACGATATAATTAATATAGGCTAAAGGAACCAATTCCACAAAAAAACACAAAATTATAAGCCAAAATCCGAAATAGGCTCAACCCGGTCCCCGGGCCCACGTCTCGAAATCCGATGAAAGTCACAAAACCTGAAAACAATTCACTCACGAGTCTAACCATACCAAATTTATCAAAATCCGACACCATTTGGTCATCCAAATCCCCAAGATTCACTCTCCAATTTCCCTAACCCTAAACGCCCAGATTTCACCTCCAAAACTCACCAATTAGGTGAAAAATCAGTGGGAAAACATCATTATTGAAGATAAATGGACACAAGGAGCTTACCTCAGTAATCACTTCAAAAGCGTCTTACATTCCTCCAAAATCCGAGTTCAAAATAGTGAAAATGGTTAAAAATCGCGAAGTCCCGTATTTATATGTTCTACCCAAGCCTTTCGCACCTGCGGCCTTATTTCTGCACCTGCGGACCCACTCCTGCGCAAAACTATCCGCACCTGCAGAACGCACTAAAAACACTGGGCTCGCACCTGCGATCCAGGTGTCGCACCTGCAAAGTCGCTTCTGGGCCCTTCGTCCGCTTCTGCGGAAATGCCCAGACTTTCCCTTTTCGCATATGCGGGCTATCCTTGCATCTGCGGGCTCGCAGATGCGCATTCTTTCTCGCACTTGCACACCCTACCCTTCCTTGCCTTACCCGCATCTGCGACCTCCTCTTCGCTTCTGCAGGTCCGCACCTACGGTCTCCCCACCTACGGTCTCCCCACCGCCGGTGTGAAACACCAGAACACAAGAAAACTCAGCAATTGCCTAAGTCCCAATTTAAAACCATCAAGCATCTAAAACACACCTGAGGCCCCCGTGACCTCATCCAAACATATCAAAAAGTATTATAACTCAATATGAACTTATTCGAATCCTCAAATCAACCCAAACAACATCAAAACATGGATTTCACCCGGATTCAAGCCTAATGAACTTCTAAACTTCCAAATTCCACAAACTATGCCGAAACTTATCAAACCACGTTTGATTGAGCTCAACTTTTGCACACAAGTCATAAATGATACTACGAACCTACTCCAATTCTCAAAAATCCGATCCGACCCCGATATCAAAATTTCCACTCTCGGTCAAATTTGCCAAAATTCCAACTTTCGCCAATTCAAGCCTAATTTTACTACGGACCTCCGAATCACATTTCGGATGCACTCCTAAGTCCAAAGTCACCTGACGGAGCTAACGGAACTATCAAAATTCAAATTCGAGGCCGTTTACACATATGTCGACATTCGATCGACTTTTCCAACATAAGCTTCCAATTAAGAGACTAAGTGTCTCAATTCATTCTGACATCACTTCAGACCCGAACCAACCAACCCGGTATGTCATATAACAATTGTAGAACATAATAGAAGAAGAAAATGGGGAAAAGGGCTACAACTCTCAAGACAACCGGTCGGGTCGTCACATGCACTGAATACTTACTACTCGAAATGAGATCCATAAACAGCATACTGACCTAGTGTACCACGTGAAATCTGGAGTGCTGACTGAACTGGCCAGATAACATGATCCCTACCAAAACAACCCTTGCCTCCAAATGAATCACCACTAAAATCACCAAAATCATGAGGCCTCTTATCATTCCCTAGCCACGAATCTAGTCAATCCTCCTAGCAATCTCAACCGCCCGAGTAAAAGAAGTCTCAATCTCCACCTCTCTAGATATCTTAAGTCCAATACCATAGGTAAGACCCACTATGAACCTTAGCACCTTCTCCCTCTCAATAGGGATCAGGATAGCTGCATGATAAGAAAAATCAACAAACCTCATCTCATACTGGGTGATTGTTATACTGCCATGCTATTGACGCTCAAACTAGTGGCATAACTCATCTCTCTGAGTGAGTGGAATGAAATGCTCCAAGAATAACTGTAAAAAATAAGCCCAAGTAAGAGGAGGTGATCTTGATGGTTTGTCTAGCTCATAAACCTTCCAACACCTCTTGGATGAACCATGCATCTGAAAGACGGTGAAATCAACTCAATTGGAGTTAACTAGTCCTAAATGGCATTGAATCTCATGACAGCGGTCCAAGAACTGCTAAGAAACCTCGGAAGGTGTACAACTAAAGTAAGGAAGAGATAACTTTGTGAACCTATCTAGCCTCTTCTGCTCATTACATGGCATCACGGTCCTAATCGCAGGCTGTGCGGCAATACAGGTTGAACCACGCCAACCGGTAGCACTCGTGGAGTCTGATAACCATGGGACATTTGCTCTGTGTGCGAGTAGCGGGTGTGTGGACTCCTCCCTCGGCTTGAGAAGCATCTAGTGCCATAGGAAGCACATCGGACTGAACCATACACTCCATAAGGACACATACGAGCAAAGGCATCCTGAAGCACTAGGGTAGCAATAAACCCCCTCGGGAACCTGAGTTGGTCCAATCGGCTCGACCTAAACTGGAATCTCACCATCTGGAGCTCACTAAGGCCCGATTGTAGGTGCTTCTATGTGTGCTCTGCCTTTTCCTATGCCCCTTCCCCTGACCCGGCCCCTACCCCTTGAAGTGGATACATTATAGTGCTCTTTCTTGCTCGACTGCGGTTGAAATACGCGTTTTCACCACCTGTGCGAGAATAAGAGAAGAAAAATTCGAACTTTAGGATAAAACAAAACCGCACGATAGAGAAAGAAAGAAAGTGAAGTTTCCTAAAGCCTTGTAGCCTTTTGAATATAAGTACAAACATCTCCATATCGATTCCCAAGACCCTACCGAGCTTGATTATGGCTCATGAGACCTATGCAACCTTGTGCTTTGATACAAACTTGTCACGACCCAAAATCCCAACCAACGGAGTCGTGATTACGCCTAAAGCCAACACTTAATAATAAATAAAGGAAACTAGACTAACAGATAATAGTATAATAAATAGAATAAGAGTAAAACTCAGAAATATATGTTAATAAGTCTAAAACCAAACGCCATATGCGCAACCTCCCAAGATTTAGTGTCACAGAGTACATGATCTAATAAGAATACTACATACAAAGTCTGAATAGAAATGTAATATTGTCTAATACAAGGAAACAATAATAATGAGAGCGAAGGTGATTCCTGAGTCTACCGATAGAAAAGCAGCACTACCTTGAGTCTTCCTGGTCACCAAATTATGCTCCATGCTGGATTCCGCTAGGACACGCACCATAATCTACACAAAAAGTGCAAAAGTATAGTATGAGTACGAACCGACCCTATGTACTCAATAAGTATCTAGCCTAACCTCGACGAGGTAGTGACGAGGCTATGATAATACATTTACTATAAACCTGTACAAGTAGTAAGCAAAAACACAATGGCAATATAGACATACGAGTAAGGTCATAAAATTAAACAAGAGAATAAATATCAAGCCAGAAGTAAGATCATGCCCCAACCTCATAACGCAACACCATAATGGAGAACAACAACCATGACTAACTACAAACCTTTTTATCTGTTGCGTCATGCAACCCGATCCCAATATCAATACCAACAATAACCACTACCACTGTGGCGCGCAACCCGATCCCAATATCAAAAACAAGTACTGTTGCAATATGCAACTTGATCCTAATATCTATAGTAAATACCGTCGTGGCGTGCAACAGATCCAACATACCAATTTGTATGAAAACGCCGAATAAACAACCAACTATGGCAAAACTCATAACATAACATAGAGGAGAACTAAAACGCATAATTCACCATGGAAATACGAGCACGAATAAATTGTGTCAGACAATTAAATGTTCAAGAACTAGACTCACAATACATATGTTAACAAAGCTTTCAACAAGTAAGGGCAATCAAGCAGGTAAAGGCATGAAGCAGGTAAAATCATCTATCTAATAACATGTTAGAGCATGTAAAAGTAAAGGCATACGATAAATAAAGGCATGAAACAAGTAGAAGCATGTGACGAATAAAGTCATGTAACATGTGAATGCATATATTTCAAGTAAAAGATATATCAAGTAAGAGCACATAATAAGTAAAAGCATGAAATACGTAAAGACATGGTATAATAAAAGGCATGAAATAAACTAGTATATCCTACATGCTTAAACGCATGATATGCATATACACTCGTCACCTTGCATATACACCGTCCCCACACATATATAATGTAGCAAATAAACAAATCACATCCTAATTCCCTCAAATAAAGGTTAAGCTCGATACTTACCTCTTTCCGGAACAAAATCAACAATCTAACATAGCTTTCCTTTTCGAACAAGCTTCCAAACCACCCGAATCTAATCAAATATTACTCAAATAAGTCAAAACAAGATTTAGAAACTATCCTAATATCAAAAAGGGTTGATCTTTATCATATTTGGAAAAGTAAACAAAAAGTTAACCTGGGCCCCCCCGAAACTCACAGAGCCCCCCGGGCCCACTCTAAATATTCACACAAGTATGTAAACTTCATATGAACTCGCTCGTAATGTCAAAACACCAAAAGAAGATCAAGAAATAAGAATCACACATCAAACCACAAAGATTTCAAAGTTCATAACTTCAAACTTTAGACTTTTCACAACAAGCGCTGAGATGACCTTGGTTCACCAAGGACCCCAAACATACGTACAAGTCCAAAAATAACATACGAACCTACTAAAATCATCGAAAGACTAATCCAAGGTCGTTTACAACAATGTTGACCACACTCAATTCTAACCATTTTCAATTTAAAAAATCAAGTTTTCTTAGAAAAATCACACGTAAACATTCCGGATAAAAACATGGACCACGTACATAAGTCATAAATCATCAAATAAAAAGTCTCAAATCATGAAATGGTAAGCTAGAACTCAAAATGACCTATAGTTTAAATTACATCCAAAGATATAATTACTTTTAGGATCCGACCTCAAGTTGAGGTCTAAATCCCTAAAATTAGCTCTCTTAAGTTCAAACCCCAAAACCCAATTTCTACACTATAAAATCCGAGATTTAGGGGTAAAGATCTATGAGGGATCATGATATATAATTAAAACTAAGTTAAATACACTAACCGTAGAAGTTGGGATGAAAATCTCTCTCGAAATCACCTCATCTCGAACTCTAGATCTTATAAATGGTGAAAAATGGTGTAGTCCCGATTTTTGTTTTAAAACTACTCCTGGACAAATTTTCTACACGTTCGCAAAGGACCTGTAGCAAAGTCCAATGATCAGTGACCATCGCGTTTACTATGCCAACCTCACATTCACATAACCTACTCCCCACAAGTTTCGTATTTGCATCCGACCCTTCACATTCGCGAAGGCCTATTCACTCGCAAGCCTTTGCATCCGCGACCACCATTCTGTGTTCGTGATGAGAAAAACTCCACTAACCCAAAATACTCTATGCAAACGTGAGACTAGCTATGTGTTTGCGAAGAAATAAAACCATACCAAAAACCAGCAATTGAAACATGAACAAAAATGGTTTGAAATTACCCTGAAACTCACCCGAGCCCCTTTGGTGTAATGATTCGACCGATCATTTTGATCTTTAGCATTCCGTTCTGTGGTATGAGACTTTGAGTAGCTTTATATGATGCAATATGACTTGCGTGTATGGTTGGTTTTGATTTTCGAGTGATTTGGGGATTAATTTGGAAGAGTGACTCTTAATATTTAAGCTTTAAGTTGGAAAAGTTGATCTAAGGTTTGACCTTTGTTAGCGACCTCGGAATTGAGATTCGATAGTCTCAATAGGTTCATATTGTGATTTTGGACTTGAGCATATATTTGTATTTGAATTTGGTTGTTCCTAGAAGGTTTTGACCATATTTGTAGAAAGTTGGCAATTTGAAGAATTGGAGAGTTCCTAGGATAGACCTGGAGTTGAATTTGATGTTATCGAATTTTGTTTGGTGTTCCGAAACCCTGTATATGTTCACTTAGTTGGTTGAAACTTGTGTGCAACGTTTGATTGTGATCTAAAATGTCTAACTGTAATTCAAACATGTTCGACGAAGTTTGAATGTTTGAAATTTAAGAGAATGATTTGCTCTTTTGTTCTTAGCTCTGATGTTATTTGTGTGTTTTGAGCTTTGCACAAGTTCGAATTATGTATATGGACTTGTTGGTATGATATGATGGGGTACCAGGGGCCTCGGGTGTGATTCGGTGTGGTTTCAGATTATTTTGGTTGAGTTAGGAGTAGCTGATGTGTTGCTGTGTGCAGTGCATCGCGATCTCGGAGCAAGGCTCGCGATCGTGGAGAAGGATTTGGCAGGCTGGCATTTGTTCATTGCATTTGCGGATATGTTCTCGTGTTCGCATAGTGTTGGGAGTTAGAAGCTCCGTGTTCGTAGGTGTTTGTTCGCATTCACGTAGAATTCGACAGGCAGGTGATCTCATTTGTAGGAGGATATTCGCATTCGCGGAGGTGTGGAGTCAGGAGTGAGATTTGCCTTGCACATTCTCGCGTTCGCAAAGGTTTGGATGTCATGTCTTCGCGTTCGCGTGTGATGCTTCACGGTCGTAAAGAGGGTTAGCATGGCAGGTTGTATTTGTGCATCGCCATCGCATGGGCCTTGTTGCGATCGCGAAGGGTACCCCTTGACAGACTTAGTAAAGAGCTTATTTTGGGATTTTATCCATTCTTTCATAGTTTGTGTCGTAGATTTCAAGAGGAGGATATTTTTAAGAGCAATATCACTACTACACTGGAACTAAGTAATTTTCACTTGGATTTAGTTGTATATCTAGATTTCCCATGGATTCTTACACCCAAAGCATGGATTTTTTAGATGAAATTTGGGGGTTTTGACTACAATTTAAGAGAGTGTATTTGTACGATTTGAGAACCGATTTAGACCTTGATTCAGAAACTAATTATATATTTGGACTCGACAGGTTATGGATTATCGAGATTTGGTATTGGTTTCGGATTTTGTGCACCCGAGCCCAGGTTGACTTTTGGTTAATAATCGAGGCTTTATGGATAGGGGTCGCTTCCTATACCATTCTTTGACTTCCTTGGTTGGTTATCATCTTGGATTTGTATGGTTGGAGGGCTACAGTGAGGTTTCTATGCAATTTGAGGTTGAAGTCTAGCCCGGATGAGGTATGTATCTTGCCTAATCTTGTTATGAGGGAATAACTCTTAGGATATGACCTTATTTGTCTAACTGGGATGGGTGAGAAGCAAAGTATTTGTATGTTGACGAGCGTATATGCAGGTTCTATGTATGATTGATGACCGAAGTAGTCATTAGGCAGTATCTTGCCTTGTTCTGGATAATGTTCTTCCTGCTATCATGTTTTATATGTTTGTATCACCACGTGAACCTCTGGAATCGTGCTAGAGATCATGTGTTAGTCTTGATTTCCGGTTTGAACATGATACTCATTATTGTATGGCGTACTCATCCAAATTGAGTTGTAGTTGTACACGTCGCGCCCGCATACACCTTAGCATGCTATTTTTTTAGTCCATGAGTATGTGATTTGATATCCGTTATTTGTATACATGTATTCTTGTATATGCATTATGTGTGATAGATTTGATTGACAGCACGTGAGTGGTCTGTGCAAGTTGAGTTATTATAGCACGTGAGTTGTCCGTGCAACGCATGGATAAGGATCAGTCTCCCTAGGGTCGTCCTCTCATGTTTCTCCTTGATGACATATACGCGTATTATGAAAAACTGATTAGTTGTTGGATTTTGTGTATTTTCTCTATATATAAACTCCTTGCATGTATATATGATTTTTACTGTGTATCTTCTCTATATGATAGCTCCGGAATGTATACTTATCATCTTTGTATGCATATCATCTTGATGAAATGATTTATAGTACATATCTTCTTTGTATTCATAACATGTCTTTTATGCGTATCTTCTCTATATGCTACTATACTTGATGAAATGCTTTATAGTACATATCTTCTTTGTATGTCAATCGTGTAACTTGGCTTATTTATCTATGCATATCATCTCTATATGCAACTGTTGATGATTTATTAATGTTGGATGCATATCTTCTCTATATGTTGAACTCTTAGTTTGGTTTATTATACTTGTGCATATCATCTCTATGTGCACCTATGTCCTTAACTATACTTCATGCTTAGATTTCGGTACTATTGTTGTGTACATGTTTGTGCTATTAAGCTGCACAGGTTTAGTAAAGTGAGTATATTATGACTTGAAAACCTCGCCACTACTTCACCGAGGTTGTCTTGATACTTACTGACTATATGGGGTCGGTTGTACTTATTCACTTATGTACCTTGCATGCAGATCTTGGAGCTGAGTAGCTATGAATGACGAAGGCTAGCATTGAAGTTGTAGCTGCAATCCAGATTCAAGCCACCATTTGTTCATGGTAGTTTAGGACTTATAGTTCTGTTTATCTAAACTTCAAACAGATGTTGTATTATTTTTTGTACTAGAGTTGTATTCTTAATCTTAGTGGCTTATGACATGTACTACCAATCCTTGGGATATTGAATGGAATTCAGCCATCTTATTTATTGATTATTGATGATCTTTTATTTAAGTTGTGTTAATTGTTGTTTGGCTTACCTAGCGCGTTGGGTAAGGTACCATCATGTCACGCCCCAAACTCAAGGAGCGCGACCGGAACTCAACCGAGTAACCCGACTGAGCAAGCCTGTTAGATTTCATTCTACCCAAACTCATTTATGAAATAAGAGAAGATGCACTCCATTAATCAAACACTGAGAAGATTTTATTAACAACCCCAATTATCCAATTCCATTATTCAAAAGAGATTCATTTACGAATTTCAAAATATTACAAGTTCATAATTATAATGAAAAACATGTTTGCCAAATACTAACATTTCTAGATCAATTTCCCACATCAAAAATCACCCACAACCTGTTTACGGAGCCTCTAAGTATGTCAGAAGAATAGTATGGAAGTGCCGGCAACAAGGCCCCGGCTATACCTCAAGACACAAAGTGTAACATCAAGTGACATCAGGCCCGAAATAGAGCAGGGCTCACCAAAACCTGCTGAATAGGGAGTAACTGCTAACGAGGACCAAAATTGCCCACTCATGAACTACCTGCATCCATTAAAGATACAGCGCCCCTGACAAAAGGGATGTTAGTATTGTTACGCGGCGCCTTCCTGAAGTTCCTTGGAAGGTCGACGTAAGGCTAAGCAACCGATGTCAGTACGATTGCTATCCGCCAACAGAGGTCCCCTCCGTTAGACTAGATTGTCAGTGCCGTATGGGAAAACCAATGTCATGAGCAATTGAAAGAGAGCAGAAAAGAGAATTGAGAATGAAAGAAAGCTTGATTGCATTGAATGAAAGCTATTACAGAAAAATAAGACGGTGTCGGGGGGGAGAGACACCAGTACAGAGAATTGTTTGCTTGCTTGAAAGTTTTGATTGCTTGGTCCCCCTTAATAATGCTTAAAAAAAATAAACCAAAGTTACATGACTAGACCTATGAAAGCTGTAAAATCACACTTAAAGAAAATGCAGCAAAACTACTCTATATTTACAATGAAAAGGACTTAGTCTTCTACAAAGCAGAAACAAGTCCGTTGGCAGCAACTTTGTCTTTAGCATCAGGGTCTGTGCACGCGGCGTTGTCTACGCGTGCGGCACTATTGGCATCTGCCTGTGGCTGGGTGCTGGCGATGGCTATCGGTGGGGCGACAGAGGCACATGCGCGCTTGTCACTTGGAGCTGCTGAGACCACGGGGCCGACCGTGGCGACGGGCATTGGGAGGCTGGCCAGGATGCCACGGGGTGCGTCCAAGGGGTCATGGGGCATGGTTGGAAAGCCGCCCATGACATTCTCCCCCACCTGAGTTGGCGACGTCCTCG
>AWOL01S0018386.1:0-36214 GCA_000715115.1 Nicotiana otophora
GTTAAGCTTACATACTATCTATCACACTCATGGTCATAAACTGAACATGACCAGAAACGCGAAAAAAGAAAAAATAAAGTAAACAAAAATAACTAAGGGAACAAGCAGAATTTCATTATAAACTTCAATGAAACTACAGGTTAGATATACGTACCTAAACTGCTCGGAAATTAACTATGAAGTGCCAAATAAAGGCTGGAGAAGTGAAAGCTGGAACTCAGCTACAAGTTCCCAGCAAATTAAAACAACAAAAATCAGCAAATCAACAAACGAAACAGCAGCGAAATCAAACTCAAAGCCTTTTGCGAACCAGAAACGAGTCTTGAGAGCTTTTGAAATCCTATTTCTTCTTACTTTCCAGAAACTTTTGTTTCCAAATTTCAGAAATCTTTCTATTGTTTTGGGTGCTCTTGTCTATGAGTGAGAAATGAGTAGGATCAGAGTGGGATTTTTGTGTGTGTTTTCAGAGATGATCTCCCCAAAATGGGCTCCTATTTTGCCTTAGCTCTAGGGTTTGTTCTTTCTTTTGTGGTATGGAGCTTGAAAACTGAGAAGAGGTTCCGGCTCTTTTGTGAGGAAGAAGCAGATAAGCAGCGGTCGTCCCTTCACTTAGGAATTTAGGAATTTTGGTTAGCTCCCCCGATTGGAGTTTTATGTGGGGTGTATATATGGGGATAAAATGAAGGAATATGGATAGAATATTCTTCCAAAAAAACTGAAATGGCCAAAACGCCAGTCTGCCCATGTGATGCCATGAGAATTTTTGATAAAAAGGAATCAAACTTTGTTATGAAACTTTGTCATTTTGTGCTGAGATGGCATTTTGGTCTTTGGCAGCTAACTAGGGATGACAAACGGTGCGGTGCAGTTGCGGGGTAAACCCGCATAAATCCGCAAGGATTTCAACCTGCCCCGCCTCGCATAACATTTTCACCCGCATTCACCCGCCCCACACCAACACCCACGTCCACCCGCCCCACCCCGCATAAGTTTTTTTCTTCATTTTGTTTGGTTTTTTCTTTTGAGATTTTGGATGGAATTTTCAGTTTAATAAAAATAAATACAAGATCTTTTGTTGATCATGTACTGAATTCGTCAATTAAAAGAAAAAAAATTGTTGCTCTTGGTAAACATTTTCCCCTTTTCGCCAAATATTAACTACTAGTTATTTTCTTTATTTTAGGGCTTTTAAAATCAAGAATCAAAAGCATTATTACAACGAAAGCAAACCCAGAAAATTAAACCTAGAAAATTAAAGGGGTAAAACGTTTGTTATTACCCTACTGATCATTTAAAATCTTTTAGGATCGTTTGTGGACAAATGTGAACCCAACTAAGTTAGCGGAAGAATTATATAACCAGATACCATGGACGGCTCAAATTTTCCTAACACCCGCAACCGCCCCGCAACCGTGTTGAGTTTAACAAAAAAATATTTCAACCCACCCCGCACCCGCACCGCCCCGTTTCTATCCACTCCGCCCCCATAAGCTGAAACCCGCACCGCCCCGCACCCGCGCCGCCCATCCCTACAGTGCTAACATCTTCCTCACCATCCAACTGGCTTGTTGTGATATGTTCAAAAGCGCAATAATTGGGTGATCATAATTCAAAAGATAGTGTATTGGTTCAAATTTCAATAGTCTGATTATTGTTACTGCTTTTAACCCCTTTTAATTTTTTTTTTTGTTGCATAATTTGTTTTATTAGAACTCAATGAGTAATCGTTTGGTTTAAGATCTATTTAGATTCTTACTATCATTTGTAGATAATCAGATAGATTAAATTTCTAACAATGTAGTTACTGTAATAGATGATTAATTCTTAAAGTAGTAGCTCCAACGTCAGGCACTATTGTAATCCTTAAATTTTTCCAGTCAGTTTTTGCTTTTGAACAAGAGTAGTACAACTAGAACAAATATGACTAACATTATCATAAATATAAAATAGCAGATCACTCTCGATCTGATACTATCCACAAACATTCAAGGGGAGCGATCTGTAGAAGCTTGTTAAATATTTTGTCATGACGAACCTTCAAGGTTCAAGGTACTCACAAAATATGACAAGAAATAACGAGTGGAACTATAGGATTATCGTAAATATGTCTAGATCTATGAAAATGGAAATAACATTAGCACATCATTATGAACATTTGGAATAGGAAAATAACATGCTTTATTATTTTGATACATGCATTAGTAAGAGGTGGCTTAATTAGTCGTTCCTATTATCGATCAGCTTTCACTTCCTGAAAACTCAATAGCACATAACAGTTAATAAATCACCTTATTGATGTGTCACATGGAATGTAAAAAAAGTGTCGTCATTAATCAAAAGAAACAAAGAAGGCAATATAAATTCAGAAAGCAGCACAAGCAGGGTTTTCCCCACGCATGGTCTACGTTTAACACGCAGCAAATACAAATTTGATCAGAAAATGCTTTCTCTTATATTACCCTGGTCTTTGGTACTCATGTTCTTGTTTCACTTCGTAAAATGCTTTCTCCTAAGTTGTACTATTGCTCATGTATACTGCCAAAGTAAAAACAATTAACTTTTGATTGACCAAATAAGTGAAAGAATGAAGTCCTAAAGAAAATTTACCATTAGCTATTAACAACAATAAAAGCAGCTGTTAAAGCACCAAAAATACTCCAGAAGAAATTAAGTTATTATCTAACAGAAGCAATGGAAAACACAAATAATATATATGATATCTCAGAACTTAACTCTTGTTGGATAATTCCTGTGTTTCCTCTTTTTTCCCTATTAAGTTTTTCCATAAAGAATTTAAGATTAGTGAAAGAAGCCCTCTAGATCATGTTGGGCTAAAACGGTCCAATGATAAAAGTACAAGAGGGGATGAATTGTAACTAATTTAAACACTTAGTCGACTTAGAAGACACTCAGTCGACTTAGCTTTATCAGCATGTTTGATTAACGATGAAAATAAATTGCAAGGAATTTAAAGGCCGAGAACACATGAGTTTTATACTGGTTTAGTACCGGTGTAGTACTTACATCCATTTCCCTTGGGCCACAAGGGTTATCTTAGATCTTCAATGGTTGGTTACAGTAGCAGTGGTTTTATGGAGCCTTTACCACCAACGATTTTCAGCAACAATGTTTTATAAACATGACACAACTCTTGTTTTTCTTCCTAACACTTCCTGTCTTTTAAGACACTAGTAAACTTAGGAATACAATGTTTGTGCTAAGAACTAGGAAGACATAAAAAATAATGGTAAGTTACGTAGTTGAATACTTGAGTCTGACAGTCTTCGTATATGAGAGTCTTTAGTAGCCGTTGCAGATTAACCCTTGATTGAGGCACAAAATATTCTAAGAGTTTTGACCCAAGGGGTGCCTCCGAATCCTGCTCAAGAGATGGGCTCGATTCATTTACGTCCTTCCTTTTCATATTCATAATCAGGGGAGTGATTTGTGGCTTGACTTGATCGATCAATCTTCAGAATCTACAGATTCCAAATCAATCCTTGAAGTAGGGACAATCTTCCTATAGCGATTGCGCTTGATCTTGTTTCGTTTTTGATGGCCTCGACATCCTTTGATTTAGCATTGTCCTTGCTGCATTTGATCTTGTTTCCTTTCTAATATCTTTATAACGTATTGACTTCCTTTGATTTAGTACTGCCCTCCTAATTTCCTGCAATTAAATAGATACAGTTAGATTTGCATTATTGTCATTGATCACGCCCAACTCTAGTCCTAAAAAGGATAAGCGATCGCTGCAAATATAATCCGGCCTAAATGTTCGGAGTTGAATCTCGCAGAGAACTAAGGCTTCGCTATAATTATTAAGTATCACTAAGAAGACAAGTTCGAACAATTTCTAAGTTATAAATATAAAGATTCTTATGTTAAACTAATTAACTAACAAATTAAAATAGTGAATTAACAACTAGAGATACTAGGGGTTGGAGAAATAATTAAGGAGGTCTAGAGTTATGATTTCCTCAATTTTCGGAATCCTTCCCGCTACATCTTCTATAATTTTGCCTAAGTATTCTCTACTGACCGTGAGTACTTTAGGTGGCGTAGCTCTCTCTCGAGCAACTATCACAATTTACTAGACGTATTCTCTCGAACTACGCTAGCTGACACTAATTCACAGCTCACTACGATCGCACCAAGGTTTCGTTATCTGTAATCTCGCCTTTAAACCCTCAGTAATGATTCCTCACATACGTTAGGAGTGATGTTGTTCAACAACTACCTAAATATGTACCCTTTTCCAAGCAATACATTTTAAATAGGCACAGTCAATTGATGGCCATTCAATCAACAACAATAAACACGTAGTTGAACAAGTAGAGAAATCCAAGGGCTCAATTATATAAACACGTAATAAAACTTCATCCTACAAAAAGTTCCGTCAAAATCATAGATAACAAATTAGCTATTTATAATAGTATGCAAAACTACAATACTAGTATTCATAACCAATAATGAAAATAGGAAGAAGGAAGTAAAAAACTAGTAGAAGAATTCTCCGCCTTGTTCCTAGTGTGCTCTTGCCTCCTTAGGTTTAATCCCCTCTTAAAAACGTTCCTTTTCTCTCAAAAACGTCCTCCTTCTCTCGGATATGTTTAGGGAGTATTTATATGCTAGGGTTGAGGTCCTTGAGTCCAAATCCGGATCGGAATCTTTTAATTCACGACTTTTAATTACCGAGCTATAGACCTCGCGAGGCCAGGCTTACAACGCGGTCAGCCTGGCTATAGAGCTGGCTATGCCTGGCCTGTAGCGTGGTCAAGCTGGCTTTACTTGGTCTGTAGCACGGTAAGACAGGCTATAGAGCTGGCTTTACTTGGTCTGTAGCACGGTTTGGGTACTTGATGCTTTTGTGCTCTTTTTTTGCATCTTTGTCCTCTTTTTGTGCAACTTTCATTCGTCTTTGTCTTCCGATGCTCCTACACATAAAACGACATAATGTAGCTCAAACGTGGCATAATTAACCACTAAACTAACAATATGTAAGGCGAGTAATGTACTAAAAATATAGCATTTTGATCACATACCACTACCCTACACTTAAACGTTGCTCGTCCTCGAGTCAACAACCAATTCACACTAACCTTGAGCACTTTATTTTCTTTTAGCACATCCGAAGCACACCATACCTATGACTATGGTTGACAACAACAATTAAACTTTAGCATATGCCTTCAACACACACTTCCCTTTGCTCTATGTCATACTTCTAAAATTTATTCAACAACAAGACAACATGCTTATAACAATCCTAGCCTTACAAACCGACTCAATATCACAATGCATTCATGGCTTGAACACTTAACATCATAGAGACATATAATAACGTCACCTATCCCATGCGAAATCATGTACCCTCACAACAAGAACAAGAGAGTAAGTTGAATCCATACATTCGAATCAAATGCTCAAATATATTTTAAGGACTCAGATAAATCAAAGAAATTCCTCACTCTCACAAAGAAGTCACATGCATATACAAAGTACCATAGGCTTGCCCATTATGTAAACCTCCACTAATGTAGGCTTGCTCAATCTAAAAGGATTTTTTCATGGTTGTAATGTAGGCTAAGGGACGACCTCCTAACCACTTCAACACATCACAAAAATAACTTTAAGCGCATTTTTCTTCAACACAACTTCACTTTCACAAACAATATCACCCCCAAAAATATTTTCTCTTTTTTAAGCAATACTTTAATTCATACCCACTAGCAAGGACAAAGTATTCTTATTTTCTTTTGCTACATATTTTTTTTCTTTTCAACAATACTTTTTTTTTCTTTTCTACCATTTCTGCTAATGGTGTATTCCTTACAATACAAGTGCACCTTTGTTTTCATTGGTTCCACTTAAAATCTGCCCAAGTTCCCCTTCTTCTTTTAGTGCCCATTTTACAATTAAAGTACTTTAAGAGGTAAAAGGATTAAAACAATAATAATTAAGAACAAAGGGGTATATGCTTGTAATGTGGTTGCCAAATAAAAGTTTATAGGCTCAAAAAGGTTGATTAAGGATAATTTTTATTTGTGGTAAGCATTAAGCTTAAACAAATCAAAGAAGCCTAAAATCATTTTTCAAACCGAGCAAAACCTAAAATTTCGCTTCAACTCACATGCCGGGAAAGTTCTAGACTCTAATTCAATGACATAGACTATATAATGTCTCACCATACACGGAACATGACTCACTAAGGACGGTTCCATTTCGATTCTCAAACAATTGCAAGTATTCACGGAGCCACAAAATATTAAACATCAAGCACAAAGTGATATAAGCCAAGAAAATGAGATATAGGCGTCAGTAATATGTTATCTACTCAACAAGGCATCACAAGCATTTTCAAACCATATGGAAGGTACTACACATGCTAGAGGTTAAATATGCTACTATCAAACAAGTCAAAAGGGCACCTAGAAATTCCATCTTCCTTCTTTTATTTTCAAAATCCTATTCTACTCTAAAAATAAAAAACTATGACCTGGTTCAAACTAAATCCCATAAAAAATAACCGAGGCACAAAGAAAAACCACGGGGGATTATTACGACCTACAAAAATAAAAGAAATATTTTTGGATTTTTCTACTTTTTTTAATTTTTTTGTGTGTTTTTGGTTAGACTTTAAACCCTCAAAACAATGTCTAATAGATCCATCGTCGAGAAAAGTCCAATCTTTTCTATTTTTCTAAAAACAAATAAAAAAAATATTCAATTAAACTAACACAACTAAAATAGTATAGAAAGTCACCCAGACAATCTCCTCACCCCACACTTAAAATTATGCATTGTCCCCAGTGCACACCATAACTAATAAGAGGGTAAAAAAACTCCCTGGTAGGCCAAAGGCCGAAGCACTAGCAGCTCATGAGATACTCAGACTTCTTCCAGGCCTGGTCCTTCGTGCGGGCACCCCACACTTAGTTCTAACCATCTGGCTAGCTGTTGCATCCTTCCAATAGCTTTCTTTCCATGCTCCTATAAAATATATAAAATAATGGCACTACAGAAATAATACCATAAAAAAAATAAAAAATAAAAAATAAAAAATAAAAGAAAGTAGTAACGTTGGGTTGCCTCCCAACAAGCGCCTGATTTAACGTTGCGGGACGACGTGAATCACTTTCTGCCTCCACTTCGAACTTATGAATCGGATCCCAAGTTTTGATTCTGCTCTATGATTATGCTCCTGGGGTGGTGGAACGAATCTAACTGGCCTAAAGAAATAATGTAGTATTCTGCACTTCTTGGCCTTTAGATGAGGTGTGTAATCCCGAATTTCTGGCAAGAAGAATTCCAGAACGTAGGCACCTTGTTCCTCATTTCTTAACTCCTCAATTGGATCGGATGACTCTATTTTCATATCAACATCCAAACACAATGTGAAAAAATGCTTTGAGTGTGGACTAATGTGCTCAACTACATGAACTTTGGGACTGTCAACATCCTCAACAACAATGATACTAGAGTCAACTAAATATGTATCCTCAATGTCCTTGGTTGACTCTAGTATCTCTTCTATAACATTGACATCTTCAAATTCTAGTTTGATAGATTGTTGGTGTTATACTCTAACCTCCTCCATTAGCACCTCAATTTCTGCATCTAATGCATGCTCCCTTTGGCTACTATCCACAATATCAACTTATTGAGCATTAACTGCTTCAACTAATTGACTCATGTATGCCTCCAGGTTATGAATAGTTGCCCCTTGCCTTTGCATAATATCCCACAGCCTTTGTATTTGCAGTTGTTTCTCATTACTTTGTTCCATGAAATACTTTAACATATCTTTGATCTCATTCAGGTCAGCTTTCTTGGATTCTTTGTTCCTATTAACTTCACCAGAAAAAGTAGAACCATCATAGTAAGGGGTTGGGGGAGGATAAGAAATATAAGCACAACCATGAAAGTGATCATCTTGACCACCACACATATCACACATATTCCACACATAAGATTGAGTTGGTACACATAACTCGCTCTCGAAAATATTTTGTTAATTTGCCATGGGTGATTTTCTCCACAATATGCATAAGGAGGATCAAAACTAGAATTATCAATATCAAAATTCTCATAATTCCAAGTTGCCATGTTTCTAAAATCAACAAGTAAAACAAAATTAAAAAAAAATCAAATACAAGAAAATTAAAATAAAAGTTCCAACTTGCAACCTAGCAATATGTACACCTACACCTATATCGTTTGTTCACCGGCAATGACACCAAAATTTGATCACGCCCAACTGTAGTCCTAAAAAGGATAAGCGGTCGCTACAAATATAATCCGGTCTAAAAGTCCGGAGTCGAATCCCACAGAGAACTAAGGCTTCGCTATAATTATTAAGTATCACTAAGAAGACAAGTTCGAACAATTCCTAAGTTATAAATATAAAAATTCTTATGTTAAACTAATTAACTAAAAAATTAAAGTAGTGAATTAACAACGAGAGATACTAGGGGTTGGAGAAACGATTAAGGAGATATAGAGTTATGATTTTTCCAATTGTCGGAATCCTTCCCGCTACGTCTTCTATAATTGCGCCTAAGTATTATCTACCGGTCGTGAGTACTTTGGGTGTCGTAGCTCTCTTTCGAGCAACTACCACAATTTACTAGACGTATTCTCTAGAACTATGCTAGTTGGCACTAATTCACCGCTCACTACGATCGCACCAAGGTTTCGTTATCTCTAATCCCGCCTTTAAACCCTCCGTAATGATTCCTCACATACGTTAGAAGTGATGTTGTTCAACAACTACCTAAATATATAACCTTTTCCAAGCAATACATTTTAAATAGGCACAGTCAATTGATGGTCATTCAATCAACAACAATAAACACGTAGTTGAACAAGTAGAGAAATCCAAGGGCTCAATTATGTAAACACGTAATAAAACTTCATCCTACAAAAAGTTCCGTCAAAATTCTAGATAACAAATTAGCTATTCATAATAGTATGCAAAACTACAATACTAGTATTCATAACCAATAATGAAAATAGGAAGAAGGAAGTAAAAAACTAGTAGAAGAATTCTTCGCCTTGCTCCTAGTGTGCTCTTGCTTCCTTAGGTTTAATCCCCTCTCAAAAACGTTCCTTTTTCTCTCAAAAACGTCCTCCTTCTCTCAGACATGTTTAGGGAGTATTTATATGCTAGGGTTGAAGTCCTTGAGTCCAAATTCGGATCAGAATCTTTTAATTCACGACTTTTAATTACCGGGCTATAGACCTCGCGAGGCCAGGCTTATAACGCGGTCAGCCGTGCTTATAACGCGGTCAGCCTGGCTACAGAGCTGGCTATGCCTGGCCTGTAGCGCAATCAAGTTGGCTATAGAGCTAGCTTTACTTGGTCTATAGCACCGTAAGACAGGCTATAGAGCTGGCTTTACTTGGTTTGTAGCACGATTTGGGTACTTGATGTTTTTGTGTTCCTTTCTTGCATTTTGGTCCTCTTTTTGTGCAACTTTCATTCGTTTTTGTCTTCCGATGCTCTTACACATAAAACAACATAATTTAGCTCAAACGTCGCATAATTAACCACTAAAGTAACAACATGTAAGGCGGGTAATGTACTAAAAATATAGCATTTTTGGCCACACATCAATCATCATTGAAACTAAGGGGTAACAAATGACACTCTTAACATGGTGTGATTCTGTCCGCTTTGGGCCAAGCCCGCACGGTGTTTCCCAAAGGTCTCACACTATTAAGAGATTTTTACACCTTATATGTAGACTCCCAATCTTTTTAGCTATCAATTGGAGACTTGTTTCGCACATCCAACAATCTCACCCTTGAACTAAGTTCCACGTGACTCACTACCACGATTTAAGGGTCTATTTATGAGATTCACTGTGTGCCACTCTGTCACGACCCAAAAATGACTGTCGTAATGGCGCCTATCGTGGAACTAGGCAAGCCACAACTCAAAAATTTCAACACAGTAAAACATTCTTTTAGAAATAACGGCGGAACAATTTATATTAAAGAAAAGCCATTTTAAAATAGAATTTATCCAAAATAGGGTACAATCCATCCCAAAATCGGGGTGTCACTGAGTACATGAGCGTCTAAAACTAGAATACAGTCAAAACAGTATCTAGAGAATAGAGCTGAAAGTGCAGATAGAATAATTAAGGGAAATCAAGGCACGCGAACACCATGCAGCTACCTCAATAGTCCCTGAACTCTGATGCCTCAATCAACAGCCGTCGTCGTGACCAGGAACGCCTGGGTCTACACACAAGGTGCAGGGAGTAACGTCATCCAACTCAATAAGTAACAAGTCCAAACTTTGGACTGAAAGGTAGTGACGAACTCTATTGGTACAGAAAAAATGGAAATAACTGTGCAGAAACATAGGCATGCTCTCAAATCACATAGGCAACTTGAACAGTAAAGTAAAGCAGATCCGAACAGTGTTATGAATATAACTCTATTAACTCTACATGCCAATGCTTATACTGTAAGTGATGCACTATGCTGACAGCCTCAAGTGCTCACACTCTCAATATATCAACCACTCGGTACTGTATATGGCCCACACAACCTAGGGAAGATCTATCCCAGAACATACACAACACTGACCATAGGTCATCCAATACCGAGGAAAGGCCAATCCAGCCCTGTGAAGAAGAACCATCTCCAAGTATCAAGTACTTCAGACAAGATCCATGTCGAGAAAAGATCCATCCCTCAATAATATCAACCGCGCTCACTGGGGGTGTGTTACAGACTCCGGAGGGGCTCCTACAGCCCAAGCACTATCATGAAATCAGTATAACTGCTGCGGCATGCAGCCCGATCTCATAACTTTCACTCAGAATCAGGCTCTCAGCCTCACTCAGTCATCAATCTCTCCAGTCTCACTCACGGCTCACAATATCATGAAAACTAGCCCGAAATAATGATGTGATGTATTAATAAATAACAACTGAGTCTGAGATATGATATGAAATGTATGAAAGTGACTAAGTATATAATATTAATGAAATCAGTGAGATGACAACAAGAAACAACTACTAGGGGTCCCAACAGTACTGGCATAAAGCCTCTTGACAACTCAATTACTTTATCACAAGATGAAAACACAGAAATCAACAAAATAAAGTCACTATACAGTGACATGGAATCAACCAGGCCACAATTCTCACAGTGCACGCTCGGACACCCGTCACTTGGCATGTGCGTCACCTCAATACCAATCGTAAAGCACATAGTTCGAGGTTTCAAACCCTCAGAAACACGTTTGAAAGCGTTACTTACCTCAACTGCGCAAAAATCCTACTTCGAAATACCTTTTCCCCTCGAATCAATCTCCAAATGCCCCTAATCTAACCATAAGCAGTACTAGATAATTAATATAGGCTAAAGGGATCAATTCCATAAGAAAACTACTAAATTATAGCCTAAAATCCAAAATCGGCTCAACCCGGGCCCCGAGACCACGCCTCGAAATCTAACAAAAGTCACAAAACCTGAAAGCTCATTCACTCACGAGTCTAACCATACCAAATTTATCACAATCCGATACCATTTGGTCATCCAAATCCCCAAAATCCACTCTCCAATTCTCAAGCCCTAAATCCCCAAATTCCACTTCAAAATCTCGCTAATTAGGTGAGGAAATCAGTGGGGAATCAAGATTTTATGATTAAAAACGAGTACAAGAAGCTTACCTCAATAATCCCCTCGACTATGCAAAACTCCTACGCTGAAATGCATTTGCCCCTCGAATCAGTCTCCAAATACCCCAAATCTAGCCATAAGCAGTACGAGATAATTAATATAAGCTAAAGGGATCAATTCCACAAGAAAAATACTAAATTATAGCCCAAAATCCAAAATCGGCTCAACCCGGTCCCAGGGCCCACTCCTCGAAATCTGACAAAAGTCACAAAATCCGAAAGCCCATTCACTCACGAGTCGAACCATACCAAATTTATCAAATTCCGACACTGTTTGATAATCCAAATCCCTAAAATCCACTCTCCAATTCTCAAGCCCTAAACCCCCAAAGTTTACTTCAAAATCTCGCTAATTAGGTGGGGAATCAAGATTTTATGATTAAAAATGAGTACAAGAAGCCTACCTCAATAATTCCCTCAAAATACTTCTCCAAAATCGCCTAAGTCCAAGTCCCAAATGGTGAAATAAGACTAAAATCGCGAACCCTTGCTTTTAAACCTTCTGCCAAGACTTGTCGCATCTGCGGACCCACTATCGCATCTGCGACGCCGCACCTGCGGAAAATCCATCGCAAGTGCAGATTCCACTTGAAATCTCAGATTCCGCTTCTGCGGCTACAAGACCGCATCTGAGGAAACCCATCGCACCTGCGGCTTTAACTCGCACCTGCGCCCAGCTGCCCGTTTTTGCGACCATCGCAGGTGCGGGAAAATATTCGCACGTGCGACCTCTACTCAACTCATCTTTGGACGCTTTTGCGGTCCCTTCCTCGCTTTTGCGGGCTTGTACCTGTAGTGCCCGCTCCGCAGGTGCGGTCACACCAGTAGCAGCAGCACTTCAGCTGCTTCATTAACTCAAACATTAAGTCCGTTAACCACCCAAAATCAACCCGAGGCCCCCGGGACCTCAACCAAACATACCAACTAGTCATATAACCCAATGCAAACTTAGTTGAACCTTCAAATTACCCAAAACAATTTCAAAACATAGATTACACCCGGATTCAAGCCTAAAGAACTTTTAAACTTCCAAATTCCACAAACGACGCCGAAACCTATCAAACCACATTCGATTGACCTCAAATTTTGCACACAGGTCCTAAATGACGTCACGAACCTACTCCAAATTCTAGGAAATCAAATCCGACCCCGATATCAAAATTTCCGCTGCCGTCCAAATTCGCCAAAATTCCAACGTTCGCCAATTCAAGCCTAATTTTACTACGGACCTCCAAATCACATTACGGACATGTTCCTAAGTCCAAAATTACCCAACGGAGCTAACGAAATAGACGTAACTCCATTCCGGGGTCGTCTTCACACAGTTTTGACTAAGGTCAAAATCCTAAGTCTTAAGCTTCCGTTTTAGGGACTACATGTCCCAAAACACTCCAAAACCAAAAACAAGCCTCTCGGCAAGTCCTATAAGCAGAAATAGACACAGGGAAAGCAGAAAATAAGGGATCGGAGCTATTACTCTCAAAACGACAGGCCAGGTCGTTACATCCTCCCCCTCTTAAAATAACCGTTCGTCCTCGAACGAGTATAGAGACATACCTGAAGTGGTAAAAAGATGAGGATAACGGCTGCGTATATCATGCTCGGTCTCCCAAGTCGCCTCCTCGACCTGCTGGCTCCTCCACTGAACCTTCACAGAAGCAATATTCCTTGACCTCAGCTTTTGAACTTGCCTGTCCAAAATAGCTACTAGCTCCTCAACATAAGAAAGATCCTTGCCCAATTGGACTGAGCTGAAATCCAACACATGAGACGGATCACAGTGATACCCCCGGAGCATAGAAACATGGAATACTAGGTGAACTCCTGCTAGTCTGGGAGGTAAAGCAAGCTCATAAGCAACCTCCCCAACTCGCCGCAATACCTCAAAGGGACCAACAAACCTTGGGCTCACCTTGACCTTCTTCCCGAACCTAATAACGCCCTTCATAGGCAAAACCCGGAGCAAGACCCGCTCTCCAACCATTAATGCAACATCGCGAACCTTCCGATCCGCAAAACTCTTCTGTCTGGACTGGGCTATGCCTAGTCTATCTTGAATCACCTTAACCTTCTCCAGAGCATCCTGAACCAAGTCTGTACCCAATAATCTAGCCTCGCCCAGCTCGAACTAACCCACCGGAGACCTACACCACCTACCATACAGAGCCTTATACGGTTCCATCTGGATGCTTGATTGATAACTGTTGCTGTAGACAAACTCCGCTAGTGGAAAGAACTGATCCCACGAACCCCCAAACTCCATCACACACGCACAGAGCATATCCTCTAATATTTGAATAGTGCGCTCGGACTGTCCATCCTTCTGGGGGTGCAATGTTGTGCTCACCTCCACTAGAGTCCCCAACTCATGTTGCATGGCCCTCCAGAACCGTGATGTAAACAGTATACCCCGGTCAAAATGATAGATACCGGTACGCCATGAAGCCTAACGATCTCACGGATATACACTCGAGCCAGATGTTCGGAAGAATAGGTAGTCATCACAGGAATGAAATGAGCTCACTTGGTCAGCCTATCCACAATCACCCAAACTGCATCAAACTTTCGCTGAGTCCGTGGAAGCCCAACAACGAAATCCATAGTGACCCGCTCCCATTTCCAGTCCGGAATCTCTAACTTCTGAAGCAACCCACATGGTCGCTGATGCTCATACTTCACCTGCTGGCAATTTAAGCACCGAGCTACATACTCCACTATGTCCTTCTTCATTCGCATCCACCAGTAATGCTGTCTCAAGTTCTGATACATCTTCGCGGCACCCCGATGAATAGAATACCGCGAACTGTGAGCCTCGTGGAGAATCAGCTCATGCAAACCATCTACATTGGGCATACATAGCCTACCCTGCATCCTTAATGCACCATCATCCCCATTAGTGACCTTCTTAGCATCATTGTGTTGGACCGTGTTCTTAAGGACAAGCAGATGGGGGTCATCACACTGACGCTCCCTGATACGATAATAAAGAGAAGACCGAGAGATCACATAATCCAATACTCGACTCGGCTCAGAAATATCTAATCTAACAAACTAGCTTCCTAAGGCATGAACATCCAATGCCAATGGCCTCTCTGCTGCTGGAAGATATGCTAAGCTCCCCAAACTCTCCGCCCGACGACTCAAGGCATCGGCCACCACATTAGCCTTCCCGGGATGGTACAAAATGGTGATATCATAGTCCTTAAGAAGCTCCAACCAACTCCGTTGACGCAAGTTAAGATCCTTCTGTTTGAACATATGCTGTAAACTCCGATGATTAGTGTAAATCTCAAAATGGACCTTGTACAAATAGTGCTACCAAATCTTCAAGGCGTAAATAATAGCTGCTAACTCAAGGTCATGGACATGATAGTTCTTCTCATGGGGCTTCAATTGGCGCGAAGCATAAGCAATCACTCTACCCTTCTACATCAGAACATACCCAATACCGATCCGTGAGGCATCACAATACACTGTGTAAGAACCAGAAGCTGATGGTAGAACTAGAACTGCAGCCGTGGTCAAAGCAGTCTTGAGCTTCTGAAAGCTCTCCTCGCACTCCTCCGACCACCTGAAAGGAGCACCCTTTTGGGTTAATTTAGTCAAAGGAGATGCAATAGATGAGAAGCCCTCCACAAAACGACGTTAATAACCAGCCAACCCAAGAAAATGCCAAATCTCCGTGGCTGAGGACGGTCCGGGCCAACTCTGAACCGCCTCTATCTTCTTCGAGTCTACCTGAGTACCTTCACTGGACACCACTTGTTAAAAGGACGCCACTGAACTGAGCCAACACTCACACTTAGAGAACTTTGCATAAAGCTTCTCCTCCCTCAACTGCTGTAATACAATCTTTAGATGCTGGGCATGCTCCTCCTGGCTACAAGAGTACACCAGGATGTCATCAATGAATACAATAAAGAATGAGTCAAGATAAGGCTGAAACACACTGTTCATCAGATGCATGAACGTTGCTGGGGCGTTGGTAAGCCCAAAAAACATCACAAGGAACTCGTAATGGTCATATCGCGTCCTGAAAGTTGTCTTAAGAATATATGAGTAACGAATCTTCAGCTGGTGATACCCTGACCTCAAATCAATCTTGGAGAACACCCTCGCTCCCTGAAGCTGGTCAAATAGATCATCAATATGTGGCAAAGAATACTTGTTCTTGACAGTGACCTTGTCCAACTGCCTGTAATCAATGCACATCCTCACAGTACCATCCTTCTTCTTTACAAATAGAACCGGTGCACCCCAATGTGACACGCTAGGCCGAATAAACCCCTTATCAAGGAGTTCCTGAAGTTGTTCCTTTAAATCCTTTAACTCCGTCGGTGCCATACGTTACGGTAGAATAGAAATGGGATGAGTGCCCGGTACCAAATCAATACTGAAGTTAATGTCCCTGTCAGGCGGCATGCCCGGCAGGTCTGCAGGAAACACATCCGAAAAATCACATACCACAGAAACAGAATTAATAGCAGGGACCTCTACACTAACATCCCTCACAAAATCCAAATAGGATAGACAACCCTTCTTAACCATCCGCTGAGCCTTCAAGTATGAAATCACTCTATTGGGTGCATAGTCTATAGAACCGCTCCACTCAACTCTCGGCAACCCCGGCATCGCTAACATCATGGTCTTAGCGTGACAGTCTAAACCAACATGACATGGAGACAACCAATCCATACCCAATATCACATCAAAATCGACCATACTAAGCAGCAAAAGATCTACTCTGGTCCCTAGACCCCCAATAATCACCACACATGATCGATATACATGGTCCAAAATAATAGTATCTCCCATTGGAGTAGATACATGAACAGATGAAACTAGAGACTCACGTGACATATCCAGAAAATGAGCGAAATATGAAGACACATATGAATAAGTGGAACCAGGGTCAAATAATACAAAGGCATATCTGTGGCAAACTGAGACAATACCTGTAATCACAACAACTGAAGCAATGGCATCTGGTCTGGCAGGAAGAGCACAGAAACGGGCATGGACGCCCCTGATCGGCCTCCCCTCTCGGGCGACCCCTAGCTGACTGAGCTCCGCCCCTAGCTGACTGGGCGGGTGGTAAAGCAACTGATGCTGAAGTCGAAGGCTGACTCCTCTGCTGAGATGAACCTCCTAAAAGGCGGGGACAATACCTCTTGATATGACCCAAATCTCCACACTCAAAGCAGCCTCTCTCTGTGAATGGCAGTAGGGACTGAAGGGAACCCCGAGCAACAGAATAGCTGCTAGAAGGTCCTGATAGAGATGAACCCTGAGCTGATGGTGCATGAGATGAACTTTGAGCTGGTAGTGCATTGAATGACGACTAGCCCTGCTGATAACGGTGTGACCCATGGCCAGATGATGCACCACGGTGAACTGGGCGAGCCGTCTGAGCATGTCTCAATGGACGACCCCTACCGTGCTAGAAATGACCCCCAGAAGGAACACCGCCAAATCCACCCTGGCCACGAGGCCTCTTGGCCTCCCTCTCAACCCGCTCCTGGATGCGAACCATCTCAATCTGATGAGCAATGTCGACAACCTCGTCAAAAGTAGCATTAGACACTTTCTCCAGTCAAAAGCAATTGTAGTTGAAAAGTGAGGCCATCTCTGAACCTCCTGATCCTCTCCCTGTTTGTGGGAACCAACCAGATAGTATGACGGGCCAATTCTGAAAATCTCATCTCACACTGCGTCACAGACATATCACCTTGACGAAGCTGCTCGAACTGCCTGCGCAGCTCTTCTCTGTGGGACTGAGGTACGAACTTCTCAAGAAAGATAACAGAGAACTGCTGCCAAGTAAGGGGTGCTACGCTGACCGGCCTACACCTCTCGTAAGCCTCCCACCAATTGAAGGCAGCCCAGAGAAATGAAAAGTAGTGAACGAAACCCCACTGGTCTCTATAATACCGGCTGTGCAGAGTATCATCTGACATTTGTCCATGAAGCCCTGCGCATCCTCTCCCTCCCAAACCTTTCCAATCTACGCTGCTCATCCTCGGGCATAGCAGGAACCACATAGTCCTGAGCAACTGTAATGGGCTGGTGGTTCCCCCGGTGTCTGGAGTCCCTGTACCACCTGCTCTAGTGTGCGGGCGGTGGGAGTCTCAACACCTCCCCCGGCCTGAGAAGTGGCAGCTGCGGCCGGAACAGAGACCGCCTGGGCAAAACTAGTGCACGCGGTCAGGATCTGAGCTAAGGCCTCCTGAAGGCCTGGAATCACAATAGGCACAGGTGGTGCCTGAGCTAGCCCCATAGGCTTGTCCACAACTGGAGCCTGCTCCTGAACTGGGGTAACTGGTGTATCTGTAGGTGCTTCCCTAGATGCGGTGCGAGCTGCACCTCTGCCCCTACCGCGGCATCTACAGCGACCTCGACCTCTCGCGGCCATGACTGGTGGTACTGGTGGTTGTCCATCCTACCCCGTAGTACGCATCCTCACCATCTGTGAGAGAATTAGAATAATATAAATTTAGTTACTAGAATCAAAAGATTCGCTCGATAGGAATTCAAGAATATGAAGTTTCCTAATGGTTCGGCAGCCTCTCGAAGATAAGTACAGACGTCCCCGTACCGATCCGCAAGACTCTACTAAACCTGCTCATGACTCGTGAGACCTATGTAACCTAGGCTCTGATACCAACTTGTCACGACCCAAAAATGACTATCCTGATGCCTCCTATCGTGGAACTAGGCAAGCCAGAACTCAACAATTGCAGCACAGTAAAATACTCTTTTAGAAATAACGGCGGAACACATTATATTAAAGAAAAGCCATTTTAAAATAGAATTTAACCAAAATATGGTACAATCCATCCCAAAATCGGGGTGTCACTAAGTACATGAGTGTCTAAAACCAGAATACAGTCCACAACAGTATCTAGAGAATAAAATTGAAAGTGCAGATAGAATAAGGAAGGGAAATCAAGGCCCGCGAACGTCATGCAGCTACCTCGATAGTCCCCGAACTCTGATGTCTCAATCAGCAGCCGCCGCCGTGACCAGGAATGCCTGGGTCTGCACGCAAGGTGCAGGGAGTAACGTGAGTACATCCAACTCAGTAAGTAACAAGTTCAAACTTTAGACTGAAATGTAGTGACGAACTCAACTGGTACAGAAAAAATGGAAATAACTGTGCAGAAACGTAGGCATGCTCTACAATCACATAGGCAACTCGAACAGTAAAGTAGAGCAAATCCGAACAGTATAATGAATATAAATCTATTAACTCTACATGCCAATGCTCATACTGTAAGTGATGCACCATGCTGACAGCCTCAAGTGCTCACACTCTCAATATATCAACCACTCGGTACTGTATATGGCCCACACGGCCCAAGGAAGATCCATCCCAGAACATACAGAACACTGACCATAGGTCACCCAGTACAGAGGAAAGGCCAATCTAGCGCTGTGGAGAAGATCCATCTCCAGGTATCAAGTACTTCGGATAAGATCCATGTCCAGGGAAGATCCATCCCTCAATAATATCAACCGCACTAACTAGGGGTGTGTTACATACTCCGGAGGGGCTCTACAGCCGAAGCACTATCATAAAATCAGTATAACCGCTGCGGCGTGCAACCCGATCCCATAACTGTCACTCGTAATCATGCTATCAGCCTCACTCGGTCATCAATCTCTCCAGTCTCACTCACGGGCTCACAAGATCATGAAAACTAGCCCGAAACAATGATATGGTGTATCAATAAATAACAAATGAGACTGAGATATGATATGAAATGCATGAACATGACTGAGTACATAATATCAATAAAATCAGTGAGATGACAACAAGAAACGACCACTAAGGGTCCCAACAGTACCGGCATAAAGCCTAAATATGATATCTAGCATGATTGACAGCTCAATTACTTTATCACAAGATGAAAACACAGATATCAACAAAATGGAGTCATTATACAGTGCCAC
Source organism: Nicotiana otophora (assembly GCA_000715115.1). NCBI lineage: Eukaryota > Viridiplantae > Streptophyta > Magnoliopsida > Solanales > Solanaceae > Nicotiana > Nicotiana otophora. Next base: position 19,656 of record AWOL01S0018386.1, read on the forward strand.
GGAATCAACCATGCCACAATTCTCACGGCGCACGCTCGCACGCCCGTCACTTGGCATGTGCGTCACCTCAATACTAATCGTAAAGCACATAGTTTGGGGTTTCGAAGCCTCAAAAACAGGTTTGAAAGCATTACATACCTCAACTATGCAAAACTCCTACGCTGAAATGCATTTGCCCCTCGAATCAGTCTCCAAATGCCCCAAATCTAGCCATAAGCAGTACGGGATAATTAATATAAGCTAAAGGGATCAATTCCACAAACAAAATACTAAAGTATATCCCAAAATCTGAAATCGCTCAACCCGGTCCCAGGGCCCACTCCTCGAAATCTGACAAAAGTCACAAAATCCAAAAGCCCATTCACTCACGAGTCGAACCATACCAAATTTATCAAATTCCGACACCGTTTGATAATCCAAATCCCCAAAATCCACTCTCCAATTCTCAAGCCCTAAACCCCCAAATTTTACTTCAAAATCTCGCTAATTAGGTGGGGAATCAAGATTTTATGATTAAAAACGAGTACAAGAAGCTTACCTCAATAATTCCCTCGAAATACTTCTCCCAAATCGCCTAAGTCCGAGTCTCAAATGGTGAAATAAGACTAAAATCGCGAACCCTTACTTTTAAACCTTCTGCCCAGACGTTTCGCATCTGCGGACCCACTGTCGTATCTGTGATGCCACACTTGCGGAAAATCCATCGCAGGTGTAGATTCCACCTGAAATCCCAGATTCCGCTCTTGCGGCTACAAAACCACATCTGCGCCTATCGCAGGTGCGGAAACCCATCGCACCTGCGGCTTAAACTCGCACTTGCGCCCACCTGCCCGTTTTTGCGACCATCGTAGGTGCGGGAAAATCTTCGCACCTGCGACCTCTGCTCAACTCATCTTTCGCCACTTCTGCGGCACACCAGTAGCAACAGCACTTTAGCTACTTCATCAACTCAAATATCAAGTCTGTTAACCACCCGAAATCAACTCGAGGCCCCCGGGACCTCAACCAAACATACCAACTAGTCATATAACCCAATGCAAACTTAGTTGAACCTTCAAATCACCCAAAACAATTTCAAAACATAGATTACACCCGGATTCAAGCCTAAAGAACTTTTAAACTTCCAAATTCCACAAACGACGCCGAAACCTATCAAACCACATTCGATTGACCTCAAAATTTGCACACAGGTCCTAAATGACATCACGAACCTACTCCAAATTCTAGGAAATCAAATCCGACCTCGATATCAAAATTTCCGCTGCCGCCCAAATTTGCCAAAATTCCAACGTTCGCCAATTCAAGCCTAATTCTACTACGGACCTCCAAATCACATTACGGACATGTTCCTAAGTCTAAAATTACCCAACGGAGCTAACGAAACAGACGTAACTCCATTCCGGGGTCGTCTTCATACAGTTTTGACTAAGGTCAAAATCCTAATACTTAAACTTCCGTTTTAGGGACTACGTGTCCCAAACACTTCGAAACCAAAAAAAGACCTCTCGTCAAGTCACATAAGTAGAAATAGATATGGAAAAAGTAAAATATAGGGGATCGGGGATATTACTCTCAAAATGACCGGCCGGATCGTTATACACTCACATTGTTAGAGTATTATGGCAACCGAAGCCCGCAACTAACTTCTTCTTGTGTGCGCACCGCCCCGCACCATCACTTTTACATCTCCATACTAGTCCCGTCGAACCCGGGCTCTGATACCATTTGTTGGGCTAAAATGGTCCAATGACACTCTTAACGTGGTGTGATATTGTTCGCTTTGGGCCAAGACCGCACGGTTTTCCTTAAAAGGCCTCATACTATTAAGAGATTCCTACACCTTATATGTAGATTCCCAATCTTTTCAGCTACCAATATGAGACTTTGTTCACACACCCAACAAATCCTTTAGGTTGTATATCATGAATCATAACCCATACACAATAAAATATTTTACCTTTATTTGAATATTTCACATACTTAGAACTATCAGGAGGATATCGAATAGTATATAGTCCTTCATAACCCACACATCTGTGCAGGTTCTTTGATAAGTTTGAAACATGGAAAGATCACTTCCCAATAGCAAGGCTGCTCGAGTTTTTCTCATTTCTCATCAGCCAAATCAACGAAAATGATGTTCCCATCACAGGTAAGCCAATGAGGTTTCCCATCCACCAACTTAGCCAAACCATAGTGTATCGCCCCACAGTGGAGACTATCAATTCTTCTCCAAGGATCACTCTGTAATGACTAGAATATCCTTAAAATTATTACACTAAATATAAACTGATTATTGCAAGATTTTAATTCTAAATTAATTTTTGTTCACATTTATGTATGTTTGAATTTATTTCAAGTTCTAAATTTATTAGATAAAATTATATTAATTTATGAGAGATTATTTTTTTTCTTTGATCGTGTCATCAGTGTATATCATGTTAAACATCAAATTTACATAATTCAACCAATCTAATTTAATTGAAGAAGCATCAAATTTAATAAGTTATAACAGAAATCATGCAAAAAAAAACTTTGCTATGATGTTGGAGACCTATAGGAAATTGATTTCATATTTTCGTAAAATTCTGTCTTCATAATCAATTAAACAAAGAATCACAAAATAAACTTCTTGGATCGCATAGGAGTGACCAAAGTCTTAAATGTGACAATGAGAATATGAAGCCAGTCTCAGAGCCAGAACTTTTATTAAAGAGTATCTAAATATAAAAATATAAATACATAAAATATTAAGGGGATTCAACATCTAATATATATATATATTAAAAAGAGATTTAACTAGCTACGCGTCATATTGTTTGTGCAAAATTTTGTTAATTGGCATCTCTTGGCATAAGGTGGCTCAGCCACCGTAAGAAGCAGATATATTGTTGATGATGGATGACCTACGGAGCAGGAACATACCCGGCGAGGTAGATGAATAAGGAAGAAAACAAGGGATAAAATAGTAATTTTATTGGTCAAATCTCAAGTTCTTTTAACCCAAACAACAATAAGTTGGGATTTGAAATAAACCAATTTATAGCTTTTAATGTATTTGGGTCATTTTAGGTTAAAGCACTTGGTTTAAAAATACGTACTTTTTAAGTTTGCCAAAATTGAAAAGAAGTCATAAAGTAAGACTACTTTTAAACTGGCTTGATCAGCTTTTAAGTCAATTCAAACAACCTCAAAGTAATGAGAATGACGATTGGAAACTAGGATTAACTATTCTCTTTGAACAACTAAATGATAGTCAAAAGTCAAGTAACTTTAGCAAGTACATGGTTTGAAACCTTATAATTCGAGCATAGCCAAGTCTCCCAATGACCCTATTCATACACTTTCAATTGAAAAAATCAACATTGGTATTTTTCATATTAGAGCAGCGGACCACTACAGAGGTGAATCTACTTACGGGAGTTCTTTCCACTTACGGGAGTTCAGTGTGGAAACGTCTAGAATTCTTTGTATCCCTTGGGTCAGGTTCTAAACTGATAGTGGTTCCCAGCGGGTAGCTGAAACACAAGAAATAAAATTTAGCAATGGAGGAAATCCTCTTTAACACAACAAGAAAAAGATATCTGAAAACTTACAAGTAACATTTCAGGATTAAGGAATAGAAGGGGTTGTTGCCGAAAGGATGTCGCTAGTAGCAATGACAACGAACCGTTCCATCCAACATGGTCATTGTCATTGTCAGGACTCAAAGTTCCACCACAGGCGTCGTGATGACACTTAGTCTCTAAGACTAAGTAAGCCGATTATAATTACAATTCAAGCTATTTTTTTAAAAATAGATAATCGAATCCAACAGCGGAAATAATTAGAAACAACCTCCCAAGACTGGTAATACCGAGTCACGAACTCTAATTGAATACATGAAATTATCTCAGGGATCGAATACTCAATACTATTTAAATAATGATTAACAGTACAATAAAATAGAAAGACTCTAAGGGACTGCGGCGACCAAGCAACTCTACCTTTAATCCTTGTAATCCCACTTTAACTTTGTCCGAGTACGATATCACAAATACCTGGCTCTTCCCAAAAATGTGCAGAAGTGTAGTATGAGTACACCACAGTCGGTACCAAGTAAGTATCAATACTAACTTCGGTGGAGTAGTGACGAGGTACAGTCAAGACACTCACTAGTCTAATAACCTGTGAAATATAGTATACAAAACGAATATAAAAGCAAATAGCAGTGATAGCAATAATAATCAACTAGTGATGTAAACAGTAAGGCAGCAAGAACTCCATAGTGATTGCTCAAACAGGTAATGAACACAAGTACAACCAATAATCAAGTCCTTCAAAATATACATCTTTCATCTATAAGTTTTTCAATAGAAATCTCTTGAATATAATCCTTTCCAATAAATATATTTCGAACATACTTCTTTCAATTAAATATCCTTCAAATATAATTCTTTCAAATAAATGTATTTAGAATATAATTCTTTCAAATAATATTTTTAATAAAATCCTTTCAAATAAAAGTGACCTTGTGAAACCTCATCTCATAATCATAAAATACAGGTCTCAACTCACTTTCATATTTCCACGGCACCTAGTGCGAATATCTCTATCACAATCGCACGAACAACTCACGTGCCAATATCATCATCATATTTTCCCCGGCACCTCGTGCCCACATTTCATATCTGTTGCGGCGTGCAACCCGATCCCATATAACATTAATCATACCTGTTGCGGCGTGCAACCCGGTCCCATATAACATAATCCTCCTGGCAATAGCCACAGGCTCCCAATTTTAACATAGATCAGGCGATTATCAAGTTTACCGAAACAACAAGACAAGTTGCACAAGACATAAAAATAAACACAAGGAAAAGCAACATCACATGAAAATTACCGACACAATAACCCCACATCATCACATAAAAATTACCAACACAATAACTCCACATCATCACATATCATCCTTGACAATAGCCACCCTTATCTCTCCTATTGCCACCCTTATCACTCATATAATAGCCTCCTTTATCCCTCCACCCTGACAATATCAATAGCCACCTTTATCGCTCCATATAATAGCCACCCTTATCACTCAGCCTAGACAATATCCTAACACATATAACCACAATGAAATGCCACCCTTATACCTACATAATATCAATAGTGAAATGCCACCCTTATATCCTCGTAATAATAACGCAAATCACACAACAATTTACACGGAATATTATCACGACAACACAACACAATCAATTCATATCACAATTTACCCAATGACCACAATATATTCCAATGATATAGTAAACTATATAAATTTCTCAAAAATAGCCCAAGGCTCCACACAACGTATATAAAATCTCAAAAACAACAACAAAAATGGAAAACTAACTCAGCATAGGACAACGCATTCTTTAATCCAGATTTTAATAAATATAAATTAATGGCTCATTTTAAACTTATTTAATAATTATTTACAGATAAGGATTCAATAATGATTTTAATTCCAAGAAACAATATCAAATCAACAAGCACACTGAATTCACATAAACATCCAAGTGAAAATAACGCCAAATTATCATATAAAATACAATTTCGACAAACAAGGAACGAAGCATGACAATTCAAGGATTTAGTAGGTTCCAATACGTTTCCAAATTAATACATAAAGGTGTCTACGAATTTTAACCGATATAATTTGCACATATAAACCAAGTATGTACTCGTTACCTTGCGTACACGGCTTTCAATTACACAATTTTTACATAAGACTCAATGCCTAAGGGGTAATACCCCTCAAGGTTAGGCAAGATACTTACTTTTTTGAAGTTAGGCCGATATTCCAAAATAGCCTTCTTGCTTGAATTGACCTCCGGACAGCTCAAATCTATCCAAATTAATTGTATAAATTCATTAAAATTTATCGAAAATAATTCCGGATAATAAAACACCAACTTAAAATTGTATTCTAAAAAATACACGCGGAGCCCGACCCTCGGAACCTGACAGAATTTTTACGAAATTCGAACACCAATTCCGATACGAGTTCAACCATAGCAAAATTATCAAATTTCGATAACTGATCACCCTTCAAATCTTAAATTAAAATCTAGAGGATTTCTACCATTTTCTACCTAATTCACTAATTTAGTGATAAAAACAACAATAGATTCATGTAATTTAACCAAAATCAAGTTAGAAATTCTTACCCCAATGTTTTCCTTGAAAAACTCTCGAAAATGGAAGAATGAGACGAATTTGGACTTTATTCTGCTGCCCAGGCGTTTGTTATTCGTGTTCGCGGCCCTCCCCTCGCGTTCGCGATGAACAAATTCTTCAACAACTATTTTCAAACTCTTCTCAGACAGCCTCTAGTATAATGGTCATAACTCTTTGTACAAAACTCCAAATGCTTAATGGTTTGCCTTTTTATAGACTCCAAGAGCTATAACTTTCATTTGTTGCTCATCTCCCAATTCCTTATATGTTGTGAGATATAAGCTTCCAAAATCAGCCCTGTGCAACAGAGATTTCCAAACTCTTCCCAGATAGCCTGTAGTATATCTACCATAACATTTTGTACACAACTCCAAATGACAAATAGCTTACGTTTATGAAACCTAGACACAAAGGGCTACAACTTTCCTTTTTAGATTATCTCCAAATTCCTTATAGATTGCGAGATATGAGCCTCCAAAGTCGGACCAGTGCAACAGTGATTTCCTTCTTCGCGAACGCGAGAGTCTCTTCGCGAACGCGAAGAACAAAATCCCAGAAGCCAAATCCTTCTTCGCGAACGCGAGAGTCTCTTCGCGAACGCGAAGAACAAAATCCCAGAAGCCAAATCCTTCTTCGCGAACGCGAGAGTCTCTTCGCGAACGCGAAGAACAAAATCCCAGAAGCCAAATCCTTCTTCGCGAACGCGAGAGTCTCTTCGCGAACGCGAAGAACAAAATCCCAGAAGCCAAATCCTTCTTCGCGAACGCGAGAGTCTCTTCGCGAACGCGAAGAACAAAATCCCAGAAGCCAAATCCTTCTTCGCGAACGCGAGAGTCTCTTCGCGAACGCGAAGAACAAAATCCCAGAAGCCAAATCCTTCTTCGCGAACGCGAGAGTCTCTTCGCGAACGCGAAGAACAAAATCCCAGAAGCCAAATCCTTCTTCGCGAACGCGAGAGTCTCTTCGCGAACGCGAAGAACAAAATCCCAGAAGCCAAATCCTTCTTCGCGAACGCGAGAGTCTCTTCGCGAACGCGAAGAACAAAATCCCAGAAGCCAAATCCTTCTTCGCGAACGCGAGAGTCTCTTCGCGAACGCGAAGAACAAAATCCCAGAAGCCAAATCCTTCTTCGCGAACGCGAGAGGCTCCTCGCGAACACGAAGAACAACACCAGACATCAGAAAATCAGCATCCAAAGTAGCCCAAAATGATCTGAAACACACCCGAAACACACCCGAGGCCCCCGGGACCCCAATCAAATATACAAAAAAGTCCTAAAACATCATACGAACTTAGTCGAAGCCTCAAATCACATCAAACTTCGCTAAAAATACGATTCACACCCCAATTCAAGCCTAGCGAAATTAAGAAATTCCAACTTCTACATTCGATCCCGAATTTATCAAGTCAAGTCCAATTGCCTCAAATTTTGCACACAAGTCATAAATGGCATAATGGAGCTATTCCAATTTCCATAATCGGATTTCGATCCCGATATCAAAAAGTCAACTCCCCGGTCAAACTTCCAAACTTAACTTCCTAATTCCAGCATTCTCAATTAATTCCAGCATCATAATCACATCTCTGGTCTTCATTCACAACATTGACAGCAACACGCGAGGCATAAAGACCTCATAATTATTTACCCGAATTAACAAGTCACATTTAACGCCATCTGGGCACTCATCTCGTGGGCTAACATTCAATATTTACAGCACAAATATGGTTAAATATGCACAGAAAATATATATAAAATTATCGAATAAGCCTAACATGCATGACTCCCTATTAATACTATAGTACAAATTTAAATTTCACAAAGGAAGAATTTAAACACATAAAATTTTTACCACAAGGACCTCGTCCTTATATAACTTCCACTGTGGCTTGTAGTTCGGTTTAAATATTTCACATCATATTAAAATATGAGGATCTCGTCCTCATTTCTGAATCACAAGTATTTTGCACATTGTGCCAACTGAAATTTTCCATTTCCTTTCTTTTCTTCTTTTTAATAAATTTCGTAAATACTTTTCACAACATATAATGAAACCCCATACCGGTAGGGAATATAATTCATAAAATTGAATTCAGTTATTCCGAAATCACATCAAAACTCACTTATAGAGAGTTATAGATAGTCACTTTTAAACTTATAGTCCTCAATAGTGTACAAAATAAAAATGATAGACACGGGCTAGCATCGTCGAATCTCCCAACAAGGATAAACATATAAGTGGGTCACAAAATTACGAAGCTCACCCATAAGCGGAGCATAATAGGAGGACTCACCTCAATATTCACAACCGAATCAAATTAAGAAAAATTATTCTTTTATAACAAATCAGGATCATACCTGTAACGACACCATATGGTGTAGTGGCCTCAGCCACACCATAGCAAATATATTAACGGGCTGGGCCTCCCCCTCTAGGACGCCCTCTCCCCGTATGTCCTTCACCTCTAACTGGCTGAGCACGTAGGGTAGTAACTGTATTGGGGCCCATCGCCTGAGTGTTCTGATAAAATCTACCCCTCCCAAGTCTGGGGTAATCTCTCATGATGTGCCTAGTATCACCACACCCCTAACAACCCCTCTGAGGTCGCAATTGCTCGTACTGAGTCTGTGCCAGATAACTGGAATAACCACTGTAAGAATCTTGTGTCGGTAGTGTACTATAAGAACTTACTGGAGCACCCCGAGTAATCTGATGTGCGGACTGAGCTGGTCGACTGCTCGAGCCTCCGCCATAATGGGTCATAGCTGAAGAGTAAAATCCACTGAACCCTCCAAAGCTTCAAGACCTTTTGGCCTCCTTAGACTCCCTTTTCTCACCTAGAACACCCTCAATCCTCCTTGCAATCTCCACTACTTGCTGAAATGGAGTATCAGTTTGCAACTCTCGAGTCATGCATATTTTAAGATCATAATCGAGACCCTCAATGAATCTGCAGACTCGCTCTCTGACTGTAGAAACCAAGATAGGTGCATGACGGGCTAACTCACTGAACCTGATAACATATTCTAACACTGTCATAGTGCCCTGATGCAACCATTCAAAATCTGTGTGCCATGCATCTCGGAGAGTTTGGGGAAAAAACTCTTTCAAAAATATCTCTAAATCTGAGCCCAAGTAGGTGGTATTGCATCAGTTGGTCTTCCTTCTTTATAGATTTGCCACCACTGATACGCTGCTCCTGACAGCTGAAATGTGGTAAAGGCAACTCCGCTCACTTCCACAATACCCACGGTGCGGAGAATACGGTGAAACTTTTCTAGATATCCCTGAGCATCCTTAGTAAATGTGCCACTAAAAGTAGGTGGACTATACCTATTAAATCTCTCTAGTCTTTTTTGTTCTTCTTGTGATGCCTCTGGTCTGACCTCTGGCTGAACCGGAATAACAGGTTGCACCGGTACTACACCCCAAACCTGACCAATGTGAACTCGCTACTATGGAGTATGGGCGGTAGGGGTCTGAGTTACTCCCCTAATCTATGAAATATTTGGCGCAACAGAGATCACTCCCACCTAAGTTAATGTACCAAACATATTCAAGAATTGTGCTAAAGTCTCCAGAAGTCCGGGGGTAACAACAGGTGCCTCTGGTACCTGTCCCCCAACTGGAGCTACTGGCGGCTCCTCAACAGTTGCTCTGATAGGTGCTCTAGTCGCAGAACGCGCACTTCCTCAGCCTCTACCTCGGCCCCGGTCTCTTGTGGCCCTAGCGGTATGTGCGGGTACCTACTCAGCTGACCCGGTAGTACGTGTCCTCACCATCTATGATAGAATAGAGGTACAATGGCTCAAATTCCACAATCAATAAATTCGCACGACAGGAATGAAAGATGTGAAAATTTCCTAACAGTTCTGTAGCCTCTCAAAGATAAGTACAGACGTCTCCGTACCGATCCGCAAGACTCTACTAAACTCGTTTGTGACTCGTAGAACCTATGAATCTAGAGCTCTGATACCAATTTGTCACGACACAAAATTCCACCAGATGCGTCGTTATGGCACTTTGTTTCTAAGACTAAGTAAGCCGATTATAATTACAATTCAAGCCAATTTTATTTTTTTTAAAATAGATAATTGAACCCAACAACTAAAAAATTATTAGAAACAACCTCCCAAGACTGGTAATACTGAGTCACGAACTCTAACTGAATACATGAAATTATCTTAGGGATCGAATACTCAATATTGTTTGAACAATGATTAACAGTACAATAAAATAGAAAGACTCCAAGGGACTGAGGCGACCAAGCAGCTCTACCTTGAATCCTTGCAACCCACTCTAACTCTGTCCGAGTCCGATATCACATATACCTGGCTCTGCACATAAATGTGCAGAAGTGTAGTATGAGTATACCACAGTCGATACCCAGTAAGTATCAAGACTAACTTCGGTGGAGTAGTGACGAGGTACAGTCAAGACACTCACTAGTTTAATAACCTATGCAATATAGTATACAAAAATAATATAAAAGCAAATAGCAGTGATAGCAACAATAATCAACCAGTGATGTAAACAGCAAGGCGGCAAGAACTCCATAAATATTGCTCAAACAGGTAATGAACACAAATACAACCAATAATCAAGTCCTTCAAAATATACATCTTTTATCTATAAGTTTTTCAATAGAAATCTCTAGAATATAATCCTTTCCAATAAATACATTTCAAACATACTTCTTTCAATTAAATATCCTTCAAATATAATTCTTTAAAATAAATGTATTTCGAATATAATTCTTTCAAATAATATTTTGAATATAATCCTTTTAAATAAAAGTCACCTTATGACACCTCATCTCATAATCATAAAATACGGGTCTCAGCCCACTTTCATATTTTTATGGCACCTCGTGCCAATATCTCTATCACAATCGCACGGACAACTCACGTGCCAATATCATTATCATATTTTCCCTGGCACCTCGTGCCCACATTTCATATTTGTTGCGGCGTGCAACCCGATCCCATATAACATAATCTTCCTGGCAATAGCCACATGCTCTCAATTTCAACATAGATCTGACTATTATCAAGTTTACCTAAACAAAAAGACAAGTTGCACAAGATATAAAAATAAACACAAGAAAAATCACAACATCACATGAAAATTACAGACGCAATAACCCCACATCATCACATAAAAATTACCAACACAAGAACTCCATATCATCACATATCATCCCTGACAATAGCCACCATTTTCTCTCATATAGCCATCATTTTCTCTCCTATAGCCACTCTTATCACTCCTATAATAGCCTTTCTTATTCCTTCCCCCTGACAATATCAATAGCCACCCTTATCGCTCCGTATAATAGCCACCCTTATCACTCCGCCCATACAATATCCCAACACACATAACCACAGTGAAATGCCACCCTTATACCCACATAATATCAGCAGTGAAATTCCACCCTTATATCCTCATAATAATAACTCAAATCATATAAAACTTTACACAGAATATTATCACGACAACACAACACAATCAATTCATATCACAATTTGCCCAATGATCACAACAATTTTCAGTGATATAGTAAAATCTATAATTTTTTTAAAAATAGCCCAAGGCTCCACACAACATATATAAAATCTCAAAAACAACAACAGAGATGGAAAAGTAACTCGGCATAGGACAACGCCTTCTTTAATCCAGATTTTAATAAATATAAATTAATGCCTCATTTTAGACTTATTTAATAATTATTTGCAGATAAGGATTCAATAATGAATTTAATTCCAAGAAAAATTATCAAATCAACAAGCACATAGAATTCACATAAAAATCCAAGTGACAATAACACCAAATTATCATATAAAATACAATTTCGACAAACAAGGAACGAGGCATGACAATTCAAGGATTTACTAGGTTCCAACAATTTTCCAATTTAATACATAAGGGTATCTACGAATTTTAACCGATATAATTTGCACATATAAACCAAGTACATACTTCTCACCTTGCGTACACGGCTTTCAATTATACAGTTTCCACATAAGACTCAATGCCTAAGGGGTGATTCTCCCACTCAAGGTTAGGCAAGATACTTACTTTTTTGAAATTAGGCCGATATTCCAAAATAGCCTTCTTGCTTGAATGGAACTCCTGACAGCTCAAATCTATCCAAATTAATTGTATAAATTCATTACAATTCATCGGAAATAATTTCGGATAATAAAACACCAACTTAAAATTTTATTCTAAAAAGTCCACGCGGAGCCCGCCCATCGGAACCCGACAGAATTTTTACGAAATCCGAACACCCATTCCGATACGAGTTCTACCATAGCAAAATTATCAAATTTCGATAACTGATCGCCCTTCAAATCTTAAATTAAAGTCTAGAGGATTTCTACCATTTTCAACCTAATTCACTAATTTAGTGATAACAAATAATAATAGATTCATGTAATTTAACCAAACTCAAGTTAGAAATTCTTACCCCAATGTTTTCCTTGAAAAACTCTCGAAAATGGAAGAATGAGATGAATTTGGACTTTATTCTGCTGCCCAGGGGTTTGTGCTTCGTGTTCGCAACCCTCCCCTCGCGTTCGCGATGACAATTCTTCAACAGCCATTTTCAAGCTCTTCTCAGATATCTTATAGTTTATTGGTCATAACTCTTTATACAAAACTCCAAATGCTTAATGGTTTGACTTTTTGAAATCTATACTCCAAGAGCTATAACTTTCATTTGTTGTTCATCTCCTAATTCCTTATAGGTTGTGAGATATAAGCTTCTAAAGTCAACCCTGTACGGCAGAGATTTCCAAACTCTTTCCAGACAACCTGTAGTTTATCTATCATAACATTTCGTACACAACTCCAAATGAAAAATAGCTTACCTTTATGAAACCTAGACATAAAGAGCTACAACTTTTATTTTTGGATCATCTCCAAATTCCTTATAGATTGTGAGATATGTGCCTCCAAAGCCGGACCAGTGCAACATTGATTTCCTTCTTCGCGAACGCGAAGAACAAAATCCCAGAAGCCAAATCCTTCTTCGCGAACGCGAGAGCCTCCTCGCGAACGCGATGAACAATACCAGACATCAGAAATTCAGCATCCAAAGTAGCCCAAAATTATCCGAAACATACCCGAAATACACTCGAGGCTTCGGGACCCAATCAAATATACCAACAAGACCTAAACCATCATACGAACTTAGTAGAGACCTTAAATCACATCAAACTTTGCTAAAAATACGATTCAGACCCCAATTCAAGCCTAGTGAAACTAAGAAATTCCAACTTTTATATTCAATCCCGAAACTTATCAAATCAAGTCCGATTGACCTTAAATTTTGCACACAAGTCATAAATAGCATAACAGAGCTATTCCAATTTCCAGAATCGAATTTCGATCCCGATATCAAAAAGTCAGCTCCCCGGTCAAACTTCTAAACTTAACTTCCTATTTTTTCATTGGAATCATCAAGCTATTGGAATCATCAAAATTCAATTCTGGAGTCGTTTGCTCATAAGTAAAACTCCGGTCAACTCTTTTCATTTAAGCTTCAATAATGAGAATTATTCTTTCAATTTAATTTCGAATCTTCCGAAAATCAAACGATCGCACACGCAAGTCATCATACGCATTACGAAGTTGCTCGGGACCTTAAGTAGCTGAATGGGGCATAAATTCTTAAAATAACAAGTCGGGTCGTTAGAGTCATCATCAATACTAGTGACGATAACATGATGACCACGCTTGTTGAGTTTTGCCATGCCTCCACGAAAAATCTTTGGGGAGTAGAGGTTGATCAAATATGCAAGAGTGGGGGTTTCTCCGGTCTGAGAACATAATTTTCGAAGGCAAGCCAACGTACGCCATATAGATGGGTTTACTTGAGCCAAACAAATTTGATAATTGTGGCAAAATTCTAAAATAATGGGATTAATTTCTTGACCTAATCTTAAGGTAAAAGGGTATGTATAAACATACATGAATACTCGAGTTTACTAAAAGAGACCCTTCCACCTCATTGGGGGAAAACAATTCGATGTTGTTCCAGTTGCCATCCTCCTTTACAACAAGAATGCTAACATGGTGAATGGAAGAAGGATATCTGCAAAAATGCCAATTTCTGTCATTCCTAGGGTTGATAGTATCTTTTTGAACTTGAAGGTCCAACTGGGAGTTAAGTTGAGAAGATATGATTGTGTTGACGGTAGGAGGTTCGGCTTCGGTGTCAACTTCTTTAATTTTGTTCTTTTTAGAAGGACAACTTCTAATGAGAAGACTAGAGTTTTTGAGAACAACGATAGTAGAAGACATGATGATAAGAAATTCGAGTAAGAAGATTTTACTGAGAAATAGGGGATTCGAAGAAGAAGAATTTGTAAAATTGAAAGGTAAAATGGATGAGTAGTGGAGAAGTTTATAGACGGCAAAATTCATGGTCATGATTACCTTGAAAACTAGTGAAAATATTTGCCGAATCAAGGGATAACACGTGTTCGACTCACTAAATGTGAGGAAACGTGCGTCCTTTCAACTATCAGACACCGTTCAGGAACTTTCTCGCCAAGAAAAGGAATCTTATCTACTTCCCGCTAACTCAGAGTGTTGTCACCGGAAAGTAGGAGGACTTTCTGTATGGGGTAAAATATATAAACGACGGGTGGATGCTCGACGAATTGACACGTGAAAGTAAAGACAAGTAAAGTATGAGTCAGCAAATAGTTGGCACCGGATACGAACATGTGACCGGTGCTGAATAAGTTCCGAAGGCATTGGAACCGAGACGAAGATTTGAAAGAAAAATATCAATTGAAAAATACAACATTCAATGAGCAGCCGTTACAAAGAATCTCTATATTAATGTTCAACCATTATGAATCCATCAAGAGGGGTTTTATTCACATTAAAGAAGAGCTTGATTTGGGAATTTTGTCTTCCTGAATGGTGCTATAAATATGAGAATTTGTATTCATTATACACACGAAAATATTCTATATACATTAAAGCCAAAATCTGCTCTCATTCTATTAAACAACTTTCTTTCTTTTTGCTTAGATATTGTTCTTATTATGGCTTCCGGAGAGGCTAATCATATAGCCAGGCTTGTATTCCATTCAAGTTTATTTAATCAATTCATTTTTACTCTTAGTTATTTTATATTCTTGGATCAAATTAATTCACATGTCTATAAACCACGTTACAAATTCAACTGTATCATTTTGCGGGTAAACAACTATATGAAGCAGATACGCTGTTGATGATGGATGTAGTACGAATGAGGAACATGCCCAAAGAGGTAGATGACCAAGGAAGAAACCAAGGGATAAAATAGTAATTTTATTGGTCAAACCTTAAGTGCTTTTAAGCCCAAAAAATAATTAGTTGGAATAAATCAATTTGTAGCTTTTAATGTATTTTGCGTTATTTTAACCTAAAATCGCTTGACTTAAAATTAAAAAAAAAAGCCAAAAAGTAGGAATACTTTTAAACAAGTTTGACTTTTAAGCCAATCCAAACAACCTCAAGTTACGAGAATGACGATTAGAAATTTGGAATAACTATTCAGTTTTGAACAACTAATTGATAGTCAAAGTCAAGTAATTAATTCAATAAGTACATGGTTTAAAACTTATAGTTCGAGCATAACCAAGTCTCCCTATGACCCTATTCCTGCACCCTCAATTGGAAAAATCAACACTGTTATTTTCCATATTAGAGCAGCGGACCACTACTGAGGTTAATCTAGAATATAAAGGCGATGGCATACGTCTTAATGTGTATGCCGACTTTTGGAATATTTCTTTAAAATTATATAGTAGAAAGTTTGAGATAATAGATACATGCGGACGTTCTACGACATGATTATATGAAAGAACCTAAGTTTTTACTAGTTATGTTCGCAAACTTGGCTCAATTCCAAACATGTCGAGCTTGGTTCAGTTCGCTTCAAAATGAGTCGAGTTAGAAGTTAGAATTTTGACCAAATTGATTTACCTCCGGTCAGTGCCTAAACCTAACTCTACACATTAATTTATTACTAGCAGTAGAGGGGGCAGCATGGACCGCATATTACCAATTTATAAAGAAAGAAGATAGCCCAATCCTAGCCTTTTCCATAGCATTATAGTACATCACATGGACGTTTGACATTTCCGTCTCACGGATGGAAAACTACATGCATAATATCCGAAACCTAAACGTGATCTTTTAAGAATCAAATAACTGAAATGAGCGGAAAAAAAATAATGTGACCAAACTATATATAGCGTCCTTTTAAAGGGTGTTATACCTTAAAGTCCAAAACGGACGTTAATGTATAGCGCCCTTTTACAGAACCAACTGTTACAGAACCAACCGTCCCCC
>AWOL01S0018386.1:36949-51252 GCA_000715115.1 Nicotiana otophora
AGTGCCCCCCTCCCCCCACACTAACGACCCAAAAAACTCAAGTGGACCCCACTCGTCCCACAAAAAGTAAAGGTTATTGGTCTCACGTCCTTGCTAAGCCTTCTCTCTTTGTGGGTTGCTCGTTTCGGATTCAAATCTTCAACTTTTCAAAAAGCATAAATCGAGGTATTCCGATTTAGTTTTTGTCGAAACTCGTATAAAAATGCATATTAGTTGTTTTAAATGTGTTCTATGTTGTTTTGTATTTTTTATGCGATTAAACTGGTATGTTATATTTATCCGGACTAAGATATTAGTGTGCTAAAAAAATATGTAAAAGTTGAGATATCATTATTATTTGTTCAAAACAATGTTAATAAGTTACTTTTTACTGTTGTATATGTATTTTTGTGAATGTTTTGTGATTAAATATATTTGTTATTTTTATCTGGTTTAGATTATTTATTTGCTTAAAGACTAGTAATATAGTGCCCTTTTAGCGTAGTAAAATGTAGTGCCTTTTAGCGTAGTATCCCTGTAGTTATTGAAATTAATCATTTAAGTATCTCTTATACCCAAAAGTACGTCAAAATAGCTGATAGATCAAACACAAGCTCTGTCCAATTCTAGTCAACAGTCGTAAGAAAATAAATGAGAAAACAACAATATTGTTGGAATATCTTGGTGCTACTGGGCCTCAAATATCGAGCCTGTAACCCATATGTGAATACTTAATAATTAAATCTTGTATAATTATAAAAATTAATTATTTAATTTACAAACAAACATATAAAATTATAAAACTAATATGTAAAATAATAAAACTAACACATACAAGAATTCAGGATATCTTGGTGCTACTGGGCCTCAAATATCGAGCCTGGAACCCATATGTAAATACTTAATAATTAAATCTTGTATAATTATAAAAATTAATTATTTAATTTACAAACAAACACATAAAATTATAAAACTAATATGTAAAATAATAAAACTAACACATACAAGAATTCAGGATATATTGGTGCTACTGGGCATCAAATATCGAGCCTGGAACCCATATGTAAATACTTAATAATTAAATCTTGTATAATTATGAAAATTAATTATTTAATTTACAAACAAAATACGGATATCTTCCGGTTACTTTAAGGTTCACCGAACGTTTGCTCGCACTCATTTTCTTACACAACAACGATACCAGTCTATCGTACTCCATTGTAAGTGGCAACTTAACATGACACTGTGGAGATAAACTATACCTCACTGAGTTATTCGCCACCACAACCTCATCTCCCAATATAATGAAACCCTTACTTTTTGCTCTTCGGACATTATGACAAAATGCTTGAGAATTTAACAAGAAGAAAAATTTAACAGAAGTTGAGAATATTTCTGAATGGATTTTTGCAAAATCCTTAACGCCTTTAAATAAGGCAATGCCTAATCTGGGGGGGTCGAAGTTTTTGAGGTATAGCGCCCTTTTAAAGGGCGTTATACCCATTTGAATTATTGTTATGTTAGTTAAGCGCAGAAGAGTTATTGTATGTGTTAGAATTATTGTCGTTTATAAAGGCGCTATACCTGCCAGTCTAATCAAGGATATATATAGCGCCCTTGCGCTATATATAGTTTGGTCACATTAATTTTTTCACTTATTTCGATTATTTGAGTCTAAAAAGATCACATTTAGGTTCGGGACTCTATACAATAGCATCTTCAATATATTAGCAAAAAAAAAAAAGCATCTTCGATATTGATCGATGGTGGGTAGAAAAAACCTGCATTGCCTTCCGGTTATAGTTGACTTTAAGCGTACCTAAATTATTCACAATCGTCTATTTGTGAACTTGCACTCAATTGTCAAATAATTTGTTTTTTCACTTTCTATCATACACTTCAACGACTTATTGTATAATTGTCATCCTGAACTTATCCTCAAGATACTATGGCAACGACGTATGCACAGTACCATTTTTCTTGCTTGTGGTCCAATATAATCGTCCTAACTTACTACTTACTTTTACTACTTGGATCGGAATAATAAGATTAAGAAATAAAAAAAGAGTAAGCGCATTAATTTTTTAATTCAAATGATTAAGAGAAGAAGAAGAAGAAGTAAATGCACCGTAAAAGGCAAAAGCAGATACGATTTTAGCTATATTTGACCAGTCACCCTCGTGATAATGACTTATCTCTTTTGTGTCTTTTGCTTTTCTTTTCATGAATGCTCTTTTGACATAGACTTTAGTGGAAATTCTATACAGGATTTGTACTATCATATAAAAAGTTGTTATTCTAGTGACGAGCACTTTTCTTTGCAATCAAGAGATTATAAGTTCGAGTCATCCCAAAAGTAAGGTGGAAGTTCTTGGAGGAAGAGAGTTGAGAGTCTATCGAAAACAACTTCTCTATCTTATGGTAGGGGTAAAGTCTGCATATATATTACTCAACCCAAACTCCACTAATAAAATTATATTGGGTTATTGTTAGTAGTTTATTCGTACTATCATTCAACTTTATCAGGACATTGGGAGTACTAAAAAGGACAAAAGTAAATAGGACAGTACATATGGTCATGAAGAAAGTAAGAACCTAAGTGGCCTTTTGGACTTAAGAACGGTGAAATTTCAAAAAAAAAAAAGTGAAAAATAATTTCAAGTAATAATGGTACTATTTAAAAATTAAAGTTGTGTTTCAACATAAATACAATTTGAAGCTTTTTTAAAATTTTTGTGAGTGATTTGAAGTGAAAATTTTGAAAAATAGTTTTTTGAAGTTTTTCAAATTTTTAAAAAATTCTGAAATTCAACTTCGAGTGAAATTTGAAATTCTCATAGCCAAATAATGATTTCGAAAAAAGTAAAAACATTTAGAAAAAAAGAGATTTTTTTCAGGCCACTTGGAACCGCACTCATAAGATCTTTAGTTAATATATTTTTTTTCACTAAATATTCTTTTATGGTCGTATCGACTCTTCAACCTTCGCATGTTTCAGGAACTCAATGGATCCCACCGGCGATGGAAGGTTTGGACCGGTGGGTTCAGAAGATCTTGGACGTCACGACGCCCGAAACTCGTTTGTGGAAGAACTGGCCCTTAAATATGAGTGGAAGGCCAAAAATCATGGTAATTTTAACTTATCTTGCTTCCATTTTTTTTTTGTATATGGAGAACTTGGTCGAACCCTTCTGACTTATTCGCGAAATTAGGTCTACCCGCGTGCTCTATTGTTGTCCCCGAGGAGGATGTTTTGGGTGATCCTGTTGATGCAACGATTTTGCTTCAGGAGGCACTTACTCGAACAAGTATCTCCGGGCATGTTTCGGGAGCAAACACTTCTTTACAGAGTCTCCGGCCGGAGGATAAAAAATTGAAGAGAAGACATTCCTCCGCGGCCAGAGAAAAGAATAAGAGGGAAAGACTGATGCCCCCGAGTTGTCTCCGGTGGCGATAGTGACTGGTCCTCTTTCCAAAGCGGTCATAGACACCGTGATAATTGATGATGATGAAGAAGCTAGTGATGAGGGAGCCTTTCTACATAGAAGATAACGATCCTCATCATCTCAACAGGATGCTCGACCTGTTGAGAGAGTTACTCCAACAGAGGACGATGTCTCGACACTTTGGGAAAAGTTTGATTTGGTAGATTATGTCAACTCCCGTTTTCGGGCCCCAATTGCTGTGTCCGGTACTGCGGGGGTGAGTACCGGATCCCTGCCGTCTTTGGTTGGTGAGTATCCATCCACCAGCACTGCATTGGATGCAACTGCTTCTCACCCTTCGACTCCATCAGCTTCATCTCCACCTTCACCAACACCAGCAACTGCTACATCATCTCAGCCGGCCGCATCTGACCATGGAGAGGGTATTCCTCTTCCCCAGTCCCCAGTTCATGGAAAGTTAGGACAAAATTATGTTGCCCCTTCCGAAGATCCACAAAGGAGGAATGTTACCCTTTCGGTCTCTACCGAGTGCAACCTGCTCTCCCAGTCGGTGGAGCTTGCTAACTATCTGATGTTTTTGGCTTCAAAGAAAGATCGGGAAAAGATTCAAGTACTATCAGGGGAGTATTTGTTGAACAATGTCATGCACAATGCCGCAGCGGTACATTCCTTTCTTCCTTCATTATTTCTTCTACTTTTGTATGAATGTATTTTAAGTTTTACTTCTTCTTGTTTTGTTGGTCAACTTTCTTGCTTCTGAGGGCCTTCAGTGGTTGATTCGTGATAAGGAGGAATTAACTTCTGAATGAAATCAGCTTTTGCTGGAACGAGACCAAACTGTTCTCCGCCTCTCGAAACTGGAAACCAAAGCTAGTGAGGCCGTTATTTTGGAGGCTCATTTGCAGCAAAGCGAGCAAGAAGTGATAACCTTTAGCCAAGAAATTGGCCCGCTGAGGGTTAGATTTGATGAAGCCAAGGCCAAATGGGCCTAAGTCATGGACGTCGTTCTTGCTGCAACCGAGCGCGAGGCTGCTACTGCCAAAAAAGTGACTCACTTAGAGGCAGCCTTGAACTCCAAAATCGAAGAGCTTGCTGCATTGAGGGTGAAACATGCCCAGCTAGAAGAAAAGTACAAGAAAGCTATCAAGTATAATAGGCTCTTTAGTTCGACTGTCCGCGACCTTGATATCAGCCTCAAATCTGCTAGGTCCGCCCGGGAAAAGCTTTCTGCCGAGGTAACCCAACTCAAAGAAGAACTCAAGTGCCGAGAGGCTTCCCTCGTTGTGGAAAAAACTTACGCCATGTACAGCATGAGGAGAAAAATCTTGGAAGAGGCCAAAGCTGGTGTCATTGACTTTGATGTCGAAATTGCTAGGGCATGCGAGCTTGAGTTAGCTGCAAAATGTTGACTCCCATCGGGGTCCGATGTGCCTGGCCCTTCTGGTTCCGGTTCTGAGTTTTCGGGAACTGAAAAGGAATCGGAGGGCGACGATGCTGAAGACCAGACTGGGGAAAACGTCGAGCCATTGGTGGACCCACCTACTTCTCCCGGGGATGCGTACACTTCTCTTCTTCCTGGTTTTGGAGACACTGCAATTTAGCTTTTCTTTTTTTTCTTTCCATTTTGTACTTTTACCGTTTTGGCACGTTCTTGTAAATAAAGACATACTTTTCAAGCATTGTTTGAGTCTTACTTTCGTTTGAATATTCATGCAAGTTTTTAACCTTTGCATTTACTAAAGAATTTTGCGCACGTTTTTCTGTTTGCGCTTTACTATGTGTAGTCTTGGATGCATTTTCCTCGAAGCACTTGGGTTCCGAGCATCATCCCTTTTACGTTAGGGTTTCTATAAATATTTGCGCAAGTTTACTTTTTACGTCCTTTCGTGTATGTCTTTGGGTGCATTTTGCCTCGAAGGCATTTTGATTTCGGGTATATATTCTTCCAAAACCAACCCTTTAATGTGAGGGTTTTCATAAGTATTTGCGCAAGTTTACTTTTTGTGTCCTTTCGTGTATGTCTTCGGGTGCATTGTTTCTCGAAGGCATTTTGATTTCAGGTATAAATTCTTCTGAAACCAACCCTTTAACGTGAGGATTTTCATAAGTATTTGCGCAAGTTTACTTTTTGCGTCCTTTCGTGTATGTCTTCGGGTGCATTTTTCCTCGAAGGCAATTTGATTTCAGGTATAAATTCTTCTGAAACCAACCCTTTAACGTGAGGATTTTCATAAGTATTTGCGCAAGTTTACTTTTTGCGTCCTTTCGTGTATGTCTTCGGGTGCATTTTTCCTCGAAGGCAATTTGATTTCAGGTATAAATTCTTCTGAAACCAACCCTTTAACGTGAGGATTTTCATAAGTATTTGCGCAAGTTTACTTTTTGCGTCCTTTCGTGTATGTCTTCGGGTGCATTTTTCCTCGAAGGCAATTTGATTTCAGGTATAAATTCTTCCAAAACCAACCCTTTAAGGTGAGGGTTTTCATAAGAGAGGGCCTTATTATGTTTACGATGCTCTTGAATAAGACGTCTTTTGTTCATTACCGCATTAACATTTAAAGTACTTGTTTAACTTTCAAATGACAAAGTTAGTTCATCATTCAAACAAGAAACAAGATAAAAATAAAAGGATTTCATTTCATATAATTCCTTCTATTTTCAAAAGTACACAAGCATTTATTATGCTAAAAGGAAATTGCCATTACTTGTGGCTATCTTGTACAACTTGTTTCTACAGGGTTGGTTGCGTTGTCCCCAGTCTCTATGATGCATTTGGTTTCCAAAGTTTCTTTTTCCGGTTGATATGGCAGTCAATGTTGCCGCATCCTCATATCATTCCCCCTCCCCCCAGTGTTCGAATGGGAAGAATGTGAGTTGGAACATTTGAAGTGTTGTGTCTTCAAAGATTCCACCAATGAATTACTAGATAATCCTTAACTCGGAAACATACCTTACTTCCTCTTAGGAATCCATGCTATCGAGCGAAAGAATATCTAAAAATACTCTAGTGGTTTGTGCTCGTGAACGGTCGGGTAACCTCTGTTCGGTAGCAAACTTAACTTCCCAGTGGGAATTATCTATCGAACTAAAGATTATCTAACCGTCTTCGAGTGGAAGCTTATTTGCTTGCCTTGCTATCAAAGGTCTATTGTTGTTGTCTTCTTAGTATGCTTTCTATCGCTACCTCTTTAAAAACCTTGACAGAAAAACCCAATTGGAACAAAAACTGAACAAAGGGAAAGAGAGTGCAGCATATAATTTCCACTTGAATAATGTTCATCGCCAATAATAGCTTTTGAGGTGTGCCATGTTCCAATTGCTAGGCAACTTGTCTCTATTTTGGTTCTCCAACTCATATGAACCTTTCCTAGTGATAGCTGAAATCCGGTAGGGACCTTCCCACGTTGGACCTAGCTTCCCCGCGTTGAGATCCAGGGTATTTTGGGTTACTTTCCTAAGAACCAAATCTCTTACTTTGAAATAACGGAGGTTGGCTCTTCGATTATAATATTGCTCCATTCTCTACTTTTGAGCTGCCATTCTTACATGCGCTAAGTCCCCGTGTTCCTCGAGCAGTTCCAAGTTGATTATCATTGCTTCGTTGTTCGATTCTTCATCTGCCCGAAAATATCTCAAAGTGGGTTCACCCACTTCCACCGGGATTAGGGCTTCAGCACCGTACACAAGGGAAAAAGGAGTTTCTGTTGTGCTTGATTTGGCCGTTGTTCGGTAGGCCCATAGAACTTCGGGCCATTTGCCTTTTGCTGCTTCCAACCTTTTCTTGAGGTTTTAAATAATCACTTTGTTTGTTGACTCTGCTTGACCGTTTGCGCTTGGATGTTAAGGAGAAGATGTGATCCTTTTTATCTTCAAATCTTCAAGGAACTTTATAACCTTTGCACCGATAAACTGTGGCCCATTGTCGCATGCAATCTCATTTGGTATTCTGAACCTGCAAATTATATTTTCCCATAGGAAATCGACCACTTCACGTTCTCCGATCTTTCGATAAGGACCTGCTTCCACCCATTTAGAAAAATAATCAGTTAGAATTAAAAGAAACCTTACCTTTCCGAGAGCCGGTGGCAGCGGTCTGACGATGTCCATCTCTTATTTCATGAACGACCATGGGGACAGAAACGAATGTAAGGGTTCTGTCGGTTGGTGTACTAGTGGTGAGTAACGTTGGCACTTATCACCGTTTCGTACGAAGTCTTTGGCGTCTTGTTCCATGCGAGGCCAGTAATATCCTACCCGTACCAACTTCAGCACCAAAGAATCTCCGCTCGAGTGATTGCCGCATATCCCTTCGTGGACTTCTCTCATGACATAATTAACCTCTCCTGAAGCTATAACGTGCAGCTTTGGCGCATAACGCCCGTGATGCTTTGGGGTCTTCGGGAAACTTCCCGTCGAGATAGCAGATTATTTCATTTCTCCGGTCTCACATCAGACTAGTTGAATTTACCTCATAGTAACCATCCGTATCCAGGACTGAGTTCATCAGTTGCACTACCGTCCCGGACTCCAATCCCTTTATTTTTGTTGATGTTGCTAAGTTTGCTAATGCACCCGTTTCTGCGTTATCCTCCCTCGGGATATAAGTAATTGACCACTCTCGGAATCGTGCCAAAAGAGCATGGACCTTTACCACGAATTGTTGCATACATTCTTCTTTGGTATCGAAGATCCTATAGCCCTGATTGACCACCAGTTGCGAGTCACATTTGATTTCTATAACCTCAGAATCAAGTCCCGGGGACAATTTGATCCCTACAATCAAAGCTTCATACTCTGGTTCATTATTAGTTAAAGGGATCGTTCTGATGGCTTGCCTTAAGGTTTCCCCCGAAGGCGTGATTAAGACTATTCTGAGTCCAAACCGTTTTACGTTGGAAGTTTCGTCCATAAATAAGTTCTAAACCCATGATGTCGATTCCGACACTATTACTGCCTCCTTGGTTGCCAGAGGCAGTAGTCCCGGCCACGAAGTAAACCAAGACTTGCGACTTAATTACAGTCCTTGGTTTATATTCTATGTCGAACTCACTCATTTCGATGTCCCATTTGGCCAATCTTCCCGAGAGCTCAGGTTTATGGAGGATGTTCCGCAAAGGGAAAGTAGTCACCACAGCTATCGGGTGGCATTGGAAGTAGGGCCTCAGCTTGCGAGCGGCGACTACGAGAGCTAAGGCCAGTTTTTTCAAATGTGGGTAGCGAGCTTCTACTCCCGTTAAAATTTTGCTAACGTAATAAATGGTAAATTGTTTACCTTAGTCCTCCCAGACTAAAAGAGCACTTACCGCAACTTCTGAAACCGTGAGTTAGACTAGCAATGTTTCACCTTCTTTTAGTTTTGAGAGCAATGAAGGAATTGATAAGTATTTCTTCAGGTCCCTCAGAGCCTGCTGGCCCTTCGGTGTCGATTCGAAATTATTTTTCTTTTTGAGCATTGTGAAGAAGCGATGATCTTTTTCTAACGACCACGAAATGAACCTGCTCAAATATGCTAATCTTCATGTGAGCCTTTGGACTTCCTTTATATTTGACAATTGATCCGGGATATCCTCTATGGCCATGATTTTGTCGGGGTTTACCTCAATTCTCCTTTGCGAGACCAGAAATCCTAGAAACTTACCAGAACTAACCCCGAACGCGTACTTCTCGGGATTAAGTTTCATATTTTGCTTCCTCAAGATGTCGATTATTTCTTGCAAATACTTAAGGTGACCACCTGCATTCAAAAACTTAACGAGAATATCGAATATATAAACTTCCATAGTCTTTCCTATTTGCTTTCCAAACATCTTATTTACGAGTCGTTGATAAGTGGCTCCCGCGTTTTTCAACACGAAGGGCATCATATTGTAACAATATGTACCAAAATTTGTTATAAACGAAGTCTTTTCTTGATATTTCGGGTTCATCTTGATTTGGTTGTACCTAGAATAAGCATCAAGGAAACTCATTAAATCATGCTCGGTCATGGTATCAATCATTTGATCGATATTTGGCAGTGGGAATGAGTTTTTAGGGCACGCCTTATTAAGGTCATTATAGTCTACACACATGAAAAATTTATTGTTCTTCTTAGGAACTACTACTACATTGGCTAGCTAGTCCGGATATTTTACCTCTCGGATCGAATCGATATTAAGCAAGTGGGTGACCTCTTTTTTGATGAATTTATTCCTGGCCTCGGCAATAGGGCATTTCTTTTGTCTTATCGAAGGTACGTTGGGATCCAAACTCAACTTGTGCACGGCTACGTCCGTCGGAATACCTATCATATCCTTGTGCGACCATGCAAAACAATCGGTATCAAATTTAAGGAATTCAATAAAACCAGACCTGAGCTCCGGGTGCAGTCATGTCCCCAAATGGAATTTTCTTTCTAGGAATTCTTCGAACAATGCAACTTGCTCCAGTTCCTCCGCCGTGGACTTCATTGCGTCCGTCTATTCTGGAGCTTGGAAATATCTCGGCACCTGATAATGTTCTGACGACTCTGCTTCCAGGCTAACTTCTTCTAGATCGGGAGTAGTTGCCGGTTCCTATAGTTTCTATTTCGTCTGCTCCTTCCCTTTGCTGTTGAAAATCGAAATTGTATTCATCTCTCTTGCTGTCGGTTGATCACCTCTTATTTGCTTGAATCCTTTGGGCGTTGGAAAGTTCAGCAATTGGTGATATGTTGAGGGTACAACTTTCATCTCGTGTAACCATGGCCTTCCCAGGATGATATTGTATCCCATGTCACCATCTACTACTTCGATGTGAGTTGTTTTCATTACTTAGTAAGTGTTTGTGAGTAGCAAAATCTCTCCCCGGGTCGTCACGCTCGCAAGGTTGAATCAAGCGAGGAGCTTTGTTGCCAAAATAATGCTTTCGGTGAGTTTAGCTTGCTCCAATACTCTCCATTGTATGATATTAGCCGAACTTCCTGGATCCACTAGAACATGTTTAATCTTAAAATCCAACACATTTAAAGAAATTACTAGTGCATCGTTGTGTGTTAACAGCAATCCGTCTACGTCCTCCTCCGTGAAAGTGATATCGTCTTCCCAGAGTCTTTTACTATGAGTTATTGATACTTTCATCTTCTTTGTTGCCGAAAAGGTGACCTCGTTAATCTCATTCCCTCCAAAGATCATATTGACCGTTTGGCGTGGGGGTTCTTCTCCTGCTTTCGAAGGTTCCGCATTGTGTTTGTTACGACCATAATTGTTCTTAGCTCGATCACTCAAGAATTCTCTGAGGTGACCATTCTTCAATAGTATTGCCACTTCTTCCCTGAGGTGTCAGCAGTCCCCTGTTCGGTGGCCGTTCATCCCATGGTATTCACACCATAAGTTGTGATCCCTCTTGTTGGAATCGGATCTCATAGGTCTCGGGAATCGTGCCCCTTTAATGTTTATCATGGCTAACACCAACTCCACTATACTGACTTAAAGTTATATTCCGATAACTTGGGGTAAGAAGGATCCCGAGACCCTGATATCTCTTTATCGTGAAGTGATCTATTGTTTCGACCATGATCGGTCCCTCTGTCAACGGTGAGCTTGTTTGCTTCCCGAAAGTTTCTTCCATGGCCTTCGGTCTGCTCGTGAGGCAAAAATCGGCCCCTCGAAATTCGTCTATCCACGCCGTAGTCATCCTTTGATTTTTCTCTGCTCTTCTCCCATCCTTTGGCCGATGATGTAGAACCGACCTGATCATCTTCGATCCTTATCTTTGACTCGTACCGGTGGTGGACATCTACCCAAGTTGTTGCTTGAAACTTAAGCATGCTCTCCTTCAGCTTTCGGGAAGTGTCTGAGCTTCTCGGATTCGGTCCTTTGGTGAATGCTTCAGCTGTCCATTCATCCGGGACAGCCGGCACTAACTTTCTTTCTTTCTAAAATCAGGTAACGAACTCTCGTAATACATCGGATTCTTTATATGCGACCCTGAATATGTCGGCCTTCCGGACTTGTACTTTTCTGGCCCCGGCATGAGCTTTGATGAAAGAATCCGCGAGCATCTTAAAGGAATCTAAGAAATGCTCGGGTAATAATGAATACCACGTTAGAGCTCCCCTCGTGAGAGTTTCTTCAATTTTCTTTAGCAACACAGATTCCAGCTCATGAGGAGCTAAATCTTTTCCTTTTACCGTCGTTGTGTAGGTGGTAATATGCTCATGTGGGTCTGAAGTATCGTCATACTTTAGCATTTCAGGTATTTTGAACCGCTTTGGGATTAATTCTGGTGCCGCACTCAGCTTGTACGACAATTGAGTATACTTTTTCGAGTACGGGGCTTTCAATATTGGTGGCGCACCCGAGATTTGATCTATGCGGGCATTTACTTCCCTCATAAACCGTAAAAGTTCATTCTTGAACGGGTCGTTCTCGTTGTTGAGACCGGATCAGCTCCCTCCAGCTCCATCGGAGCCAACTTCACCCCTGGGAGTGTTGTTGTTGACTCTCTGCGTTGTTTGGTTTGCGGGAACACCTGAGGAATTGGATCCACGTCTGTTTGCATTATTCGAAGCCCCCGATAGCGCCTGCTTCAGCTCTGTCATAACCCTATCCTGTCGCATGAGATGGACTAGAATGATCGCTTGTTGCTCTTGCAGGACCCTCACCGCATCCCCGACATGCTCCTTATTAGCATCATTGGGAGTTGTCTCCCAAACTTGTTGAGGGTTCTGCTTGCCATGCACCGGCGTGGCGTCATTCCCCTCATTGCGGGTATCACTGATTGAATCCTCGAAATGAGGTTGATCCCCTCAAATTTCATAGTTGTGTATGTTATTAACAGTGTTATCTGCCATTTTTATGATTTTTTCTAAGACAAAATTATCAAATCACGTTAGTAAAAAAGGCAAGGATCAATTTAATTGCACGACTGTCTAGGACCTACGGTGAGCGCCAAACTGTTTACCCGTAAAGCGGTACAGCTGAATTTATACGTGATTTCTAGACAAGTGAACTAATTTGATCCGCAAATAATGTAATAATTGAAGAAATGTACAATACGTAGCCTTAAAATGTAGATGAAATAGCAGAAATAACAGTTCCGGGAATAAGGTTTTCGGGCACAGCAACGATGAGATCAAAAAGCGAAAAAGTAAGATTGTATTAAGCCTTGTATAGAATGTAGTGTAAGATTTGCCAAAAAAATTGTGTCCTTCACAATGGTAACTTGGCTCACTATTTATAGTTGGGTCTAGGGAAGGAGGTCCTAGGATCGCGTCCTCCTTTAATGTCAATCATGAGGGTCATTGATAAAGATGTAACGGTGAACATAAATGCCAAATTTTCTGCAACGGGCCGTCGCTCTTAATGTTTCAGAATATTCCTTACTAAATGCTACCGGGCGCAGAGCATTTAATACACCTTTATGAACGTTATCCCTTCCGGTGACAAGCAGAATGACTGCGTTTGGTCTTCGGTCATCCCCGTCTTAGATTTCACGTGTCTTTCCCTTAGATGACCATGTGTCATATAATATTTCACCCTATACAACTAGTATCCTCAACTATGCCATTCTTTTCAAAATGAATGGTATAATTATTCCTAACTATTAAGTCGACTGATATAAACACCGGATTTTTCAGATAAACTTTTATCAATAAATTACAAGGTACTTATATTTAATAAAAGAGAAATATAACAACTACACTGATAAACAAAAACAACTCTTTCTTTGTTGTCATTTCTTCAAGATAACGATGCCAACCCCTTCTCATTTAGCCATGTGCCATGTGACATGTGACCAAACTGTTACTATCTTTATTTTAAAATCTGCGTGATCAATTCTTGATTACCTTTAATGGTTATTTCTTCCTTTTTGCCGAAGCATCTCCACGTTCAAGCGTCGTACATTACTGTAGATCCTTTCTCGATTCGCTTGTGCTCAAAATATTACTCTAATTAATCAACTTGGCTTTACTTCCACTAACAAATTTAAATGCGTTCAGACGAGGGTCAAACACTAATTAGTAGTAGAAAGGATGAACACAGTAAATTTTTCAGTATGAATATGGATATTGATTTCTTAAATTTTGAAATAGAGTTTAATTACGTATTAAAAACTATTAAATTACGTAAAACAAATAGGAGTATATATTATATGAAAATATTTCAGTTGTGGCAAGAAATGTTCTAGTTCTGAAATGTTTACCCTCATTATAACAATAGGGAAATTTTGTTTAAACAGGGTGTGTTTGGTATAACGGAAAATGTTTTTCAAGAAAATATTTTTTTGAAAAACAAGAAGTAATCTTATTCATTTTTCGGTGTTTGATACGTAAATTAAAGAAAATAATTTCTCATGAGTATTCATAAATAATTTAAATACAATAAACATTAAGCCATAAACTTTCGAACCAACAACCTCCCGAACCCACAAATTTCATAAACTTTCAAACCGCTAAACATCCGAACCCGTGAACTTTCGAACCAGTAAACTCTATAATTTCTAAACTCGCAAACTTTCAAGCACATAAACATCCAAACTCATAATTTTGTAACTCGTAAAATTTTTAATCTGTAAACTGAAAAATGAAAAAATATAAGTGAAAATATATTTTAAAAAAAATAATTGCCGCGCAGGGGGTGGGGGTTGGGTGGTGCAGAACAAAAAATAGAAAATTGAAAAAAAAAAGCAGTAAATCTTTTTTGTTTGCGGAGGGTGGGTGGGGTAGGGTGGATGATGCAGAAAATTAAAAATACAAAAATAAAAGTAAAAAAAAATTATTGGGGGGTGAGGGGGGCTAAGCAGAGTGGGTGGTGACCGAAAAGAAAAAAAATTGAAATTTGAAAAAAAAATATTTTGGACAGGGGGCTGGGAAAGGTGGGGTAGGGGAGAGAAGGGAGAGGGGGTTGGGGTTAGATG
>AWOL01S0018386.1:67349-81845 GCA_000715115.1 Nicotiana otophora
CGGCTAAATATCGTCCCGTCCCGTCCCGTCCCGTTAATTTTGTCCCGTCCCGTCCCGTTGGACAGCCATACCTGCAGGCATGAAAAGCAGGGGCCCAGGTAATAGGGGCGTCAGTACGAATAATGTACCAAGGGCTAAGTTTTCCTTTCTTATCGAATCTCATAACGCCTTTCATCGGTGATACCTTTAGGAATACCCAGTCATCTACCTGAAACTCCAAGTCTCGTCGTCGATTATCTACATAGGACTTCTGACGACTATGAGCTGCTAATAGCCTTTCTTGTATAAGCTTAATCTACTCAACTGCCTGTTGTGCCAACTTTGGTCTTACTAACTTAGTTTCCCCAACATTGAACCATCCACAGAAGGCGAATGTAGTAGCCGACGCTCACAGCCGTAGATCTATGGGTAACCTGTCATATTTACAACCAGAGAAGAGTGAGATAGCCCATGAGATTCATCATCTAGCTAGTCTTGGAGTTCGATTACTAGATTCAGGCGATACTGGAGTTACTATTCAAGACACAACAACATCCTCTTTAGTAGATGAAGTGAAGAAACCCTAGTATGAGGATGATGTGCTATCTCATTCGGAGATACAATCCCTCAAAAAGAGAAGACACCATTTTAGATTACAAGAGATGGAGTCCTCAGATATCGAGGTCGATTATGTGTTCCTAATGTGACATGGTTGCGCCGACAAGTTATGGGAGAAACTTATTATTCTCGTTATTCTATTCATCCATGAGCGACGAAGATGTACCATGATATCAGGAAATATACTGGTGGGACGAAATGAAGAAAGATATAGCAGAGTTTGTTGCTCAGTGCCCTAATTGTCAGCAGGTTAAGATTGAGCATCAGAAACCCGGTGGATTATTGAAGGCTATAGAGATTCTGACTTGGAAATGGAAAGTAATTAATATGGATTTCATCATAGGCTTACCTCGTACCGAGCGTAAGTTTGATTCTATATGGGTGATTGTTGATAGACTTACAAAATCAGCCCGGTTAAACCGCTTGGGTTTTTTTTTCTAGTATTGAAGGCAGTCAATGTGTCAGCCATTCTTCCCCCATTAGACTTGTCATTTTCTGCCTGTTAGGACTACGTATTCAGTAGAGGATTATGCAAGGCTTTACATTAATGAGATAATACGACTTCATGGTGTTCCTATATCTATTATCTCATATAGAGGTGCTCACTTTACAGCTAATTTCTAGAGGTCCTTTCAAAAAGGATTGGGGACTCAGGTAAGTCTTAGTACAATATTTCATCCCCAGACAGACGGTCAGGTTGAGCATACTATTCAGACACTTGATGATATATTTACGGGCTTGTGTGATAGACTTCAGGGGTAGCTGGGATGATCATCTTTCGCTTATTGAGTTCACATATAATAATAGCTATTATTATTAGAGTTGCTTACCAATGATTTTGGGAAACAAAAATTCTTGAAAAATCGCCTCTAGATTATTTAGGATGGAGATATGGTGTAAAATGAACTAAGTCCCATTTTCTCCCTCTTTTACCCAGCTACAGATGTCGCAATTGCGGACATCGCAAATGCGAAACAAGGGTCGCAAATGCGAACCTTGTGTTACAATCCCAAATGTCGCAGTTGCGATGATTTGATCGCAAATGTGAAAGCCAACCATTCGCAAATGTGGCCAATTCTTTTGCAATGCGAAGATGTCCTATATTGCCAAGAGTCGCAAATGCGACCAAAATGCTCGTAAAAGCGGCCCAAGCCAGTTCGCAAATGCGAACAATTTCCTCGCAATTGCGAGATCACCCAGCCCAGTCCCCTGCTTGCAAATGTGATGTCTTGATCGCAAATGCGAGGCTCGCATTTGCGAGCCAGACCTCACAAATGCGAGATCTGCAGTCCAACATAAGAAACTGTAATGCACCAACTATTGCATTTCTTCCAAAACTCATCTGTAGCACCTCTGAAACTCACCCGAGCCCCGGGCTCCAAACCAAACATGCACACAAGTGTAATAACATCATACGAACTCGCTCATCAAAACATCAAAATAACATCTAGAACTACGAATTGGAAATCAAATTGGGTAGAAATTGGGAATTTAAAAAAAATGAGGTCTAGACTTCAAATTGAGGCCGAATTTCAAAATAAATCACATAACATGGATCGAGGGTGAATGGATAATCGGATATTGGTCCAAATTTTGAGTTTTGACCAAGCGATCTCGGGGTGGACTTTTGTTGACTTTTAAAAAAATGATCAAAATTGAACCTCTTTCATTAATGGGTAGTTTTTAAAACTTATTTTGAATCGTTTTGGTAGATAATTTGCTAGATTTGGTTGGTTTGGAGGCCTGTTCAAAAGGCAAAGCCGTGGTTGATTGATTACTTTGCTCGCGGAGTGAGATAAGTGTTGTGTCTAATCTTGACTTGAGGGAATTAAGACTTGTTGAATTAGTTTTTATGTGAATTATGTGGAAAAACGAAGTATATGCGAGGTGACGTGTGTATATACGCCATCATAGGATTTAGCATGCGGGATTTGGATATCTATTTTCATGTTTTCGATTATTTCATGATATCTCTCGTTATATGCTTTATTGTTACATGTTTACTTAACTTCTATGCTATATTTGTTACTTGTCATTTAATTGTTACTTTGCCCTAGTTTGTTCATTCCTCACATGATTTCTGCTTATTTGCTACATGTTTCTACTTGCCTTAATATATATTTTAATTGTCACATGTTTTACCTGTTTTTATTGTTCTTATATTATTTGTTGCACTCTATATTGTTGTTTCACTTGTGCGAGCTGTTTAACTGTTATGTACTAATGAATTCGTAACGTTTGAGATTTTGAGATGTTAAAGATTCTCCGATTATTCTTTACTGTCTTGTACATTCACCTTCTTGATGTAGATATTTTATAAATATTATTGTTGAATTATTTATGTTGATAATTTAAAATTCTTTGGGGAGCGGGTTGTACGCCGCAACGGAATTGAAAGGTATTGAAATGATATGAAGGAATAAGGACAAATTATGATATGAATAGATGATGATATGGTGGGATCGGATTGCGCACCGCAACGAATTGGATATGTTATAATTATTGTGATTGTTGAGTTATCCTCGGTATTGTAATATAAGACTTGAGACTTTGTTATTCTGGGCTCTCTGGTAGTTGCATTTCGGATCTGTTTTCATGAGTTAATTGCTTTATTTCTATTCCTATTTTTTCTGTTATTATTATTTCGTACAGGTTATTTATGAGTGACTTTCTATAGACTCGTTATTATTTCGTCAAGGTTAGGCTCAGCACTTACGAAGTATACGGGGTCGGTTGTACTCATACTATACTTTTGCACTCTTGTGCAGATACCAGAGTTGATCCCGGCAGCGCGTAGTGGGACTGCTCGGATTTAGCTACTATTAGAGACTTGAGGTATAACTGCATGACGTCCGCAGCGTTGAAGTTCCTTTCCATTCTATCTATTGTTTATGTAGTTTCAAACAGTTGTATTTTGTTTAGACTTTATCTGTAGTACTCTAGATGCTCATATATTCGTGACATTAGATTCTGGGATATGAATAGACTTCGTCATTTAGTATTCTATTCATTTATTTCAAATGATTACAATCTACAGATTATTTATGTTTTGATCGTAAATTATTAAAACTAGTTAAGTATTTAGCTAACGTTGACTTGTGTAACAAGTGAAATATTATGCATCATCACGGTCCCGATGAAGGGATTACGGGTCGTGACAATCAGAGAATGGAATCACTTCTCATCGGGACTTACATTTAACCTTATTGTTGATTGATGAGTAACGACTTTGACTTTTCTATTTTTTCAAAAATCACAATTAAGTTATAGCTAATTTCTCTCACGTGGAGTCTTCGATATTATAATTGAATTTACAATAAATCTTTTCCCAAATCTTTTCAACTGAGTTTTTCTTTTCAATTTTTTTCTCTTCCGGGCATTTATTTCTTTCGCTCTCACACAACATGTATTATTCAAAGTATATTACTAGCAAATACCTTACAAAAAAAATAAATCTAAAATTTTAATATGCCATTAATATGTGTATAGAAACAAAATATATCAGATAAACTTATTATATACACAAATGTATACAAATATATATGTTATATTAGTGCAAAATATAAATGGTATATTGATGATATATAATTTTAAATATAAATACTAGTATAAGCAACATATGTATATATACATGATTTTTCTTAGATACAGGATTAATTTATAATTTATATATATCTCAAATATACATTATATTTTTCACAAAATATATGTATTTTATTTATTTCCGAATATACGATGTATAATTTCACTGGAGTTATGTTGTATAAAACTATAAATAACCCATGTATTTGTTTTCCTGGTAAAAATATCCAATATATGGAAAGTAGAAAATTTGTTATGGAAAGTTTTCAACATAAAAATAGGAAATATATATTACGTTATGGGATGGATTAGTTTCTAACCATTTAAATGTGTTAGGAAACGATTTGGTTTCAAGAGAAGATATAGGAAAAGATATTAAAAAGTATTAGGAGTGTATTTAGTAGTAGCTTGATTGTTCTGAATTGATTGGAATCTGCTATATATAAAAATATTTTGCTGCCATACTTGTTAATCATTAACCAATGCTATTCTTTTGTATTATCTTTCTAATAGTCGGCTAGTAATGAAAGTATTATACGGTACATTTTACAAATGGTCATATAACTATGATTATTTTTCACCAAAGTCATATAACTTTGTTTTCTCACACAAAAATTATAAAATTTTCACTAACTTATACAAAAATCATAGTGACCGGAAAAAATATTTTTTCTGCAGTATTTTCATATTTGAGGTTCTTTTATTTTTTTATTTTTAGTCTAATAAATAATAATCCAATTAAAATAGAAAAATATATATTTTTAGCCGCTATGAAAAATAATAGCCGATAAAATATATATGTTTATATATTTATGTGTATAATATAGATATTCTATATATTCTTTGGCTAACAAATGCAATTAGTTTTGGTTGACCGATCAATTTCATATTTTTTTCTTAAAATAGGAATGACCCAACTCATCCCGACACAGTACTCATTTACATAAAGTAAAATTATACTAAAAGTGAATTCTTCCCTCACAAAAAAAAAATTAGTTTAGAATGCACGAGACTCTAACAGAAAAAATAAAAAATAAAAGGTATAATTAGAGAGAACTTAAAACAAAATCGAATATCTTGAAAAGAAAGATAAAAATAGAAGTATCGTATTTTGAAGGATTCATTTTTAGTATTATTTTAATTTTTATATATATGACTATTGCACCGGGTGGGTTATATCGGGTTGGGTCATTCCTATTTTAATTGAATTATTATTTATTAGACTGAAAAAAATATGGGATAAGAAAATACTATTGAAAAATTATATTTTCAGTCATTATAATTTTTGTATGAGTTAGTAGAAGCTTTATGATTATTGTGTGAGAAAAATATAGTTATATGACCATTTGTGAAATTTACCCTAATAATATATGCATGTGCCTATTGCAACAAATATTTTTTCATAAATGACTATTCAGGTTAATCAAGTATTACTAGGGCCGGGTAATAGAATTTAGTGTACTTTCTTCCACATTTCATTTACCTAACGAGGGAAAATAGAATTGTTGAAGAAAATAAAGGGAAACAAAATTTAGTACGCTTTAATCCACATCTCTTTTTACACCCTTCTTCTATTTAGTTTATGTGATACTCATTCTATATTAGTTTGTTAAAAATAACAGATTTTATGTTTAAAAATAATATAATTTAAACTTCATATATAACATCAATGAAAATATTTTATAACTATACAAATATTATAATATTTTAAAGGCATTAAGTTTTAAAGATCTTATAACCACATAAATATTATGATATATTTAATTAAAAAAATTATTTTTCTCGTTAAATTTTATATTAAGTCAAAGTACATCATTTAAATTGAAAAAGAGAACGTATAATAAAAGAAAATAGAATTTAGTACACTTTATTTCACATTTCGTTTTACCTAACAATAATCAAAAAACAAGAGTTAGTACACTTTATTCCACATTTTATTTTACTTTATAATAGAAGAGCATCGGTGGGCAGAGCTATTCGATTCCTGTACCGCCGAAATTATTCAAGGTTAGGACAAACTAATTCTAAAACACAAAAAGGAAATAAAATGTAGTAGTACACTTAAATCCACATTATTTTTTACCGTATAACAAAGGAAAAATAAGATCAAGTACACTGTTCCACATACCCTACCACTCCACGCCCGGTCTTCTAGGTGACTAGGTTCCCCAAAGTCTTTAACTGCCATTCTGCCTTACTTCTCCTATAAAGTCTCTTCACACATCCCTCTCTAACGCTCCTCCTCTCTCTCTCTCTCTCTCTCTCTCTCTCTCTCTCCTTTTTTTCTCTCTCTACAAAACTTTAAGGAGAAAAGAAAGAGCGAGCGGCTCATCAAACAAACAACAATGGCTTCCACCATCAAAAGAGTTCACATGATTACCCAAATTGTGAGGCTCAAACAAGTTGTCAAACGCTGGAAAAACAACTCCCTTCGCCCCCGCTCCTCAGTCCTCTCTTATTCCTCCTCCGATTCAGACGAACCGGCTCAACCCGGTTTAAATCGCCGCACACCTTCCGGTTCATTGGCAGTCTACGTAGGCCCAGAGCGCCGACGGTTCGTGATACCGACCCGGTTCTTGAATCTCCCGGTTTTTATCTCACTCCTCGACAAGGCGGAGGAGGAGTTCGGGTTCCAGCCCAGTGGAGGGTTGGTTTTACCCTGTGAAGTTGAGTTCTTTTCGGAAATCTTGAGGCTGCTTGAAATGGATGAGCAGAAATTCGGACATTATGGGTTGGATGAGATTGTCATGGTGATTTCTGAAGTGGGTTTTGAATCTTTAGATCAGTCTTGTAAAGAAGCGGCTTCTCATGGTTTTGCTCCTCTGCTTCAGAATGCTGGGGTTTGACCGGCCGGTTCGGTTCTCGAGGAGGGAGATTTGGGTTTAGGGGGTTTTATTTTTCCTTTGCCTAACTAACCTTGTTTGAATATTTCTAGGAAGTTTTTTTCTTTTCTTGATTTTCAACCATCCATGAGCCCAGAAATTTGGTTTTATGAATGTTTACTGGGTTCTTAAGAGATTTGGGTGATCTTTTTTTTAGGTTCTAGAGCTTTTTTACCCCCAGATTATGACATTGTTCTGGTGGTGTGACAAGCTGATGATTCCCTTATTATTATGATGATGAAAATAGCAACAAGTAATGAAATTTTCTACTAATTGACTTTTGAATTTATAGAATCTTAATGCTAGTACTCTCTTTTTTTAGTGGTTTTTAGATCTGATTTTCTGATAGTTTTTCCATGTTTGCAATCAAAATTTTAGTTGATTATGAGAACCAATAATACTGCTGAGCTGTTTCAATCGAACGATGCTCAATCAGTTCCCTAATCACATCGTTTCACATAATTGTTAAATAGAATTTCCTTATTGCAAAAGAATCACTTATTTATGCTTTAAATAATAGATAATCATTGTTTAATAATATTATATTTTGGGTGGTATGCTGGGTTGTTTTTCCAGGATTCTAGTATTTGCTCTCCGTCTTTATCTCGATTTATGCTTTTTAGAACCCAAAAGGGAAAGGATATCAAATAATTACTACATTTAGCACACTTTCGTTATGATTTTACATAATGATTAAGAATTTGATCTCTAATGGACTTCATACTTCATACATCTTGTTTGATAATGAATAAAGATCTTTTGTTCCGATAATGAATAAAAGATGAATTGGATAAAATAAGTGTCATACTCTTATCAAATTTTATCCTGACTCGTTCACGTTTACAGCACTAGCCGAAATCTCCAACTTTATCTCAAAAAAGAAAATCATTAATGTGCAAACATAAAACTTATATTTTCAATAATTCCCCTCCCACTCTCCTAACAGTAATTAATTTTAAAATTTTCAAAAATAAAACTTCTGTCTTACCTCATTCGAGTTAAATAGCCTTCAAATTTTGATTTTCTTTCCTACAGAGCAATTTATTGAAGCATTCATGTGAGAAAAAAGAAATTTAGAATATGACTTAAATTT
This sequence comes from Nicotiana otophora, assembly GCA_000715115.1. Taxonomy (NCBI): domain Eukaryota; kingdom Viridiplantae; phylum Streptophyta; class Magnoliopsida; order Solanales; family Solanaceae; genus Nicotiana; species Nicotiana otophora. The sequence continues at coordinate 75,504 of AWOL01S0018386.1, forward strand.
TGGTTATGGACAATTCTATAAGTAGTCACTAATAAATCAGAAGGCAGAATAACATGGTAGCACTTGTATTTATATCACTTTGATATTTCGGTTCCTCCATTTTGCGAAGTTTCATCTAAGTATTTTTACGTGTTCAAACATAATATTTTAAACGCACCATTGACTAAACTTATGTGGTATTTATATGGTTGAGATGGACAAAACGCGTGATTTATATGTACATATGGTACGTGAATTCACTGAATTTGTGATTTTACTTCGGTGGAAATAAGAAAAAAGACAAAACCAAAAAATAAACAAAAACAAAAAGGAAAAATATAACTGAACTCCCCTCCCTTATTCTCTGGTTCTCCCCCTCCCTTTCTCTTTTCTTCATCAATCCCTGACTTTCCCTTTCTCTTCATCTTTCTATTTATATTCCTTTCTTTCGTAAGAATTTCTCGTTTGTGCATCCCTTCTTCCATAAATTCGTCTCCGACCAACTTCTTCCCCTTTTCCCTTTTTTTATGGTTTCACCATTTTTCCGATGGTTAAAGTTTCTAAATCAAAACTTTTTTTTCACCGATATTTTTCAAAAACAAAAATATATTAAAATAAATAAATAAATAAATTTTATTTGGATTTCAATACTTTTTAAATACTAAGCGTGTTGGGCATCTTTTCTGGCGATTGAAGCATTTTAAAATTTTGGGCTTGATGATTATCTTCTATGGCTATTACTTTCTTGTCGTTAGCGGAAGGAGTGGTGTCGCGATGGTCATTTGTGGGTCTAAAAATGGGTAAGACTAGTGAAAGTTCCTGGTGAGCGGTGGAGTGATTGTGAATTTGTGTGTGAGTGTCAATTAAAATCTTGTAAATTCTGCCCGTTTGGATTTGGAGAAAATGTACAAATGAGCCATTGTTTCCGGTGGGTTGATTGAAGCATGGTTTAAAGGACCCAAAAATGGGGGAGAGAAAGTGAAAACGGTGGGTTTTAATTTTAGTTTTTCAAATGGAATTTTTAATTGACAAAAATAAAAAATGACATGGCAAGTGATATGGATCTGATGAGTCATTCGCGTCAAGCAAGTGAAAAACACGTAACATAGTCTTACAAGGAGGTGTTTAAAATACTCGGTTTGGACACGTACAAATAATTAGATAAAATTTTGCAAAGTAGAGAAACCGGATAAAAAATGACATGGCAAGTGATGTGGATCTGTTTGGACACGTACAAAGTCGCACGACCGTGATTCACAATTAAATATTTACAAACACAAAAGTATAAGCAAATATTATTGGCCCAAACCACCTTCCAATACACTACCAAAAATTGGAATCCATGATTCATATCATTTTTTTAAAAAAATTAAGTAATTTCGTATTATACAATTCCTTTCTTTGTAAGATCCTTCTTAACGGGATAATGAGAAAAATTCTAAAATGGATCCGCCCTTGACTACCATTGAACTTTGAAGCACGTACAAATATGTAACACTATAGCAAACTCATGTTTGCTGTATTATGTAACTGCATGGAATTTTGTTTCTCTAGAAGGGCTAGATATTGTGATAGCTATAATATAAAAAAGGATAAAAAATATCCCTAATTTATTCGATTTGGTTTATAAATATCCTCCTTTAACAATTGTCTAGCATTGCCCTCAATATTTTCTTCTGGCTTAAAACTACAAGTCTTAAAATTGTGGCATTTTTAAGCCAAAAGAAAATGTTGAGGGCATCCAATAGATTAATGGAGCACACTTATAAAATAAATCGAATAGGTGGAAAGTAAATTTTTTTTGGCTCTTTTCCATTAATGTATGTGGAAAATAAAAATACATATTACTCCTATATTAATAGTATAGCACAATTTTATTTAGTTTTTTAAATCGTTCGCAAATTAGGAAGATCTGTATTATTAGTATAGCACAATTAACATTAATTTGCCGAATTACTATCTATCCTTTTAAGAGTACTTTCTGATTAAGCTTATTTCCAAATACAAGTAGGAAAATTGAGTAAAGTACAAATAGACAAAACTGACAGCTGATGCCAAACCGCACTTGTAAATGAAAAGTGATTTTTTTTGTTTTGTATAATATGTTTACTTGTACCAAAAAGTTACCACATGTTATGCTGCTTTTTTCAGTTGAAATTTCCCCAATAAGCTCAAGTGTTTCATGGGATTCGAAAAGATTTGTATGGTCATATCATCTATTTGCTTTGTCAACTGTAGATTCAAAAAAAACCTTTAGCTTTACTTTATTTCTGCCATGGATGTACAAAGGTACCAATTCGTAGAAATATTTGATGCCTAATCCATCTTTTTTATTTTTCTCTTGGTATGAATCCTTACTTGCATTAGGTCTTGATTAATTTATATTTTTACCGCATAAAACTTATTAAAAGAGAAAAAGTATTCTATATTAAAAAAAAATTTATTCTGAGGACTCGAACCAAAAAGCTCATCGTGCCCCACCCACAATCCTATCGTTTGATGCTAAGACAACTTTCTGGTACTAGTGAGAAGAGTACAAACCAAATTTGTGAAAAGGGGACAAGAGAAAGTTAGGCGTTCTTGAAAATTACTTATCATAGTAAGCCTCTTTAAAAAAAAGAGAAATAAAGTTATCTGTAGTCAAATTCTTGGTATTAGGATTTCGTTAATGGTTTAGTTTTTAGAAGAAAATTTTGGTTCGTAAAACATTTGTGAAAAGAATTTCAAACCAATTATACGTTTGGGTTTGATTTCGCTTTGATAATATTATTTTGAGTTTGATTGAAAGCAGGTTGCAGGCTGGTTTATTTAATAATATCATGATTTGCTTTAATCTTTGCTTTGTTTAAAATAGTTGTGATTCCACAAAGCATGATGAGTCATACTTGTTGGAGAGGATTTTTCCATGCAATTATGGTAGTAGGGGAGTAGTGCTTTTCATGTATAATTTATGTTCTATACATTGATAATATATAAACTCTTACTATTGAGCTTGACATAATAATATGAAAATATAAAACAATAACTTGTTATAATAAACTAAATTGCACTTAGTAATTTTTTTTTTTACATTATCAGTATATAACTTGAACTCTAAAAAGTACATGCACAATTGTTGGAGTCTAATTCAAGTTTTTTTGGTTGGTTTTTCTTAACCCCAAAGGGAAAGCATAATATTTTTCGGGTAATGCTCTTTGTTCTAAAATCGTTAAACTCTTTTTCGCTTTCTTTTCCTTTCTTATGTCATTTGGTATTTAAAAAAAGAAAACTCAAGCCTGAAAAGAAAAGTGGAAAAGCTTTTTGTATATCTGAGCTCCAGAAAAAAGAAAACAATAGTAAACACAATTTTAATTTGAAGTACAATAGGAAAAAGATGGTGAATGGGGCCATGGGTGACAGTTAAGTCGTAGATTTGAAAATATCTCCGTAGCACAATTTCCGTATAGTAGCCTGTCCTTTGGCCTTAAAAGTCTACCCCACGTTTAATAGCTAAATAGTACAGTTTGGCAGACCTCATGTCCCTCAGCGTGCATGTTCAATTAATCATCCCTTCTTAATATATATTGTTGTATTCCATTGACCTTTATAACCTGTTTAGTCAAGTTTTCTTAATATGGCAAAAGTAATTTTTTTTTAAAAGTATTTTTTTTTTTTTCAATTTGAGGTGTTTGATCAAGTTTTTTTTTTAAAAAAAAAGTTTTTTTGGCTAGAAGCTAAAACGGTTTTGAAGAAGCTGAAAAAAGTAGCTTCTCCCCAGAAGCAGAAGTAGAAGTGTCACGACCCCAAATCCACTAGTCGTGATGACACCTAATTCAACCCGCTAGGTAAACCAATTAACCACTAACCAATTTCAATAACAATTTATAAAGCAATTAAGTAAAGAAATACTTGAATCTAATACAATCCCCAAGAACTAGTAGTATAAATCATTAGCTTCTAAAAATAGCGTTTACAAAGCGGAAATGAAATGAATACATAGTCTGTTTGAATAGTACATAAACAGAGTTTTACAGATCTAAAACTACCACGAACAAGGGGCAGCTACAACCGGGACGCATGTGCATCTTCAAATCTAGCTCCCATCGAACACAGCAACATCAACAGCCAACATCTGCACGCAAGGTGCAAAAGTGTAGTATGAGTACAACCGACCCCATGTACTCAATAAGTAACAAACCTAACCTTAGGTTGAAAGTAGTGACGAGCTAACAAAAAGGGGTCGGGTCCAACACTGTCACGACCCAAAACTAACCCCTGTCGTGATGGCGCCTATCGTGGAACTAGGCAAGCCGACTCATTTCCAAAACAAAACGATATTTTCATTTCAAAGATAATTTCAAGGTTATTTAACATAAAACCTCCATTTAAAGAGTTCAAATCAAAAAATAATAGAAGTGCGGAAAAGAAAAGTCCGACATCGGGGTATCACTAGTCATGAGCATATACTACAATCTATCTAACAATATCAAGGCTAACTCAGCCCGGAATATAGCTAAATAATCCTAGAGGAAGATAAGAGGGAGAAGAGCAGGGGCTGCGATCGCCAAACAGCTACCTTGCTATCTCCAAGACAATCTGCAACCAGAACACTCAGTAACCACTACCGTGTCCAGCTATACCTGAATTTGCACACAAGGTGCAGGGAGTAACGTGAGTACGCCAACTCAGTAAGTAACAACAATAAATAAAGACTGAGCAGTAGTGACAAGCAATAAAGGATATAACATTCATATCAGGAAATCTCAGTAAAATACCACATGCTTTTAAAATCACGATTTGAATCAAACATCTCGTTTAAACCCAGTTCCAGTAAAAAATCATTTAAAGATATTTTTCCAACAGTTTTTCTAACGAAGGCTCAATGAAAAGGTGAGCAAAAATGATGAAATCATAAATAGTCCCTCGGGAAAAATATCACTCATATACAGCCCCTCGGGCAAACCTCGCAGTCACTCATTCCACTCAGGCATACCTCACAATCACTCTTGCCACTCGGGCATATCTCACAATCACCCTTGCCACTCGGGCATACCTCACAATCACTCTTGCCTCCCAGTCACTCGGCACTCGGCACTCGCACTCAGTAGGTACCTGCGCTTACTGGGGGTATGTACAGACTCCGGAGGGGCTCCTTCAGCCCAAGCGCTATAATCTACACGGACAACTCACGTGCGATAATAATAAAGTATGCTCTAGGCGGGCAGCCCCGATCCACACTCATCCTCACAAATCAGGCCCTCGGGCATTTCAGAAAAATAGGGCATTCATGCCAAAACATTTATATGCATCAAAATAGAGTCATAAAACCGAGTTATGCGGTAAACAAATATAAACATGACTGAATATAGATTTTCAATCGAAAACAGTGAGAGGATGGTAAGAAACAACCCCTAAGGGTCCAAACAGCATTGGCGCAAGGCCCAAACATGGCATTTAGCCCAATTTACAGAATTGCTTTCTAAAACATATAAGTATCAAATGGTTTCAACAAAGTATGCAACTTTACAGTTACTACGGGACGGACCAAGTCACAAATCCCAGCAGTGCACCCCCACACGCCCGTCATCTAGCATGTGCGTCACTTCAAAATAATAGAATGATACAAAATCCGGGGTTCCATACCTTCGGGACTAGATTTACAATCGTTACTTATCTCAAACCGGTCAAATCTCTACCCCGCAATGCTCTTGCCTCTGGACTCTACCTCCAAATGCTCCAAATCTATTCACAATCAGTATAATACAATCAATATATGCTAATGGAATGAATTCCATAAGAAAAGCTTCAAAATTAGACTAAAACCCGAAATTGGCTCAAAAATCGCCTGTGGGACCCACGTCTCGGAACCCGACAAAAGTTATAAAATCTGAAAGCCCATTCAACCACGAGTCTACCCATACCAATTTTACCAAAATACGACCTCAACTCGACCCTCAAATCTACAAATCTTATTTCCAAATTTCTAAGTTCCAATCTCTGATTTACACCTCAAATCATGTAATCTAGTCGGATTATTCGATGATAATTCAATATTATGGAGTAGAAATGATCACAAGAGACTTACCTCAAGTTTTCCTTGAAAATATATTAAAAATCGCCTCTCCCCAAGCTCCAATTTATCAAAAATAGCAAATGGAACGAAGTCCCTGTTTTTATAATTCTGCCCAGACATCCTCAGATCTGCCTCAATCTTGGCCCTCGATCTTGGCTCGTTCCTGGACCTCGATCCTGGCCCTCGATTAAGTCTTTGACCCGGCCTTCGACCGTGACCCTCGACCCTGGGCTCGATCATGCCTTCGATCGTGGCCCTCGACTCTGGGCTCGATCATGGCTTCGATCGTGGCCCTCGACCCTGAGCTTGAT